>WSYH01001033.1:0-145278 GCA_036426205.1 Ascaphus truei | reverse complement strand
GCTCGCAAGCGCCCTCATGTGTTTTTACACGGCATTGCAGTATTGTAGCTAGCCGGAATAAAATGCTTCAATCCCTGCCGGGAAAATAACGCAATGCACTCGGGCAGAAACCAGTCACAAACCTCAATACACCCGAGTATACCCGAATTCGCGGGACGAGCCGAGCTCAAATAAAATGTGTCGCCAGTGTATCCTAACAACTATATAACTATATAACATATATATGACTATTTGACATCCATATAGCATAGAACATATTCAACCTATATAACATATATATAACCTATATATACATAGCATATACAACATATATAACATACTAGCTGAGAGACCCGGCGTTGCCCGGGATGTAATGTTCCCGCTCCTCTCTCTCTCACTCTCTCTCCTCTCTCCTCCCCCATCTCTCTCTTCCCCTGTTTCCCCCTTCTCTGTTTGTCCCTCATTCACATCAATCCAGTCCCCCCCTCCCTCCTTTACAGCTCCGTTCCCCCCCTTTACAGCTTCATGCAGTGTGTGTGTGAATCAGTCATTGTGTGTGCTTCAGTCAGTCAGCCTGTCTCTGTGTGTGTGTGCGTGCGTCAGTCTGACAAACACACACACAGTCAGTGTGTGCGTGCGTGCGTGTGCGACCCAGTCAGTGTGTGCATGCACGCCTCAGTCAGTGTGTGCGTGCGTGCGTCAGTCAGTGTGTGCGTGCGTCAGTCAGTGTGCATGCGCGCGTCAGTCAGTGTGCATGCGCGCGGCAGTCAGTGTGTGCGTGCGCGCTTCAGTCAGTGTGTGCGTGCGCGCTTCAGTCAGTGTGTGCGTGCTTCAGTCAGTGCGTGCGCGCGGCAGTCAGTGTGTGCGTGCGTGCGGCAGTCAGTGTGTGTGTGTGCGTGCGTGCGTCAGTCAGTGTGTGTGCTTCAGTCAATGTGGGTGCATCAGTCAGTGTGTGTGTGTCAGTCAGTGTGTGTGCGTCAGTCAGTGTGTGTGCGTCAGTCAGTGTGTGTGCGTCAGTCAGTGTGTGTGTGTGCGTCAGTCAGTGTGTGTGTGTGCGTCAGTCAGTGTGTGTGTGTGTGTGTGTCAGTCAGTGTGTGTGCGTCAGTCAGTGTGTGTGTGTGCGTCAGTCAGTGTGTGTGTGTGTGTGTGTGTGTGTGTGTGTGTCAGTCAGTGTGTGTGTGTGTCAGTCAGTGTGTGTGTGTGTGTGTCAGTCAGTGTGTGTTTCAGACAGGCAGTTTGTGTGTCAGTCAGTTTGTTGTTGTTGTTTGTTGTTGTGTGCTCTCCCCTCTCTGCTTTTCCTCTGCCCTGCTGCGGTGAAGGGGGGGGGGGTGTTTGGTAGTGATGATGATGATACCTGCTCGCGCTCCTGGCTTCCCGGCCCGGCCGTGGGGGGAATGGTGGTGGTACCTGCTGGCGCCCCCCCGGTGCTACCGGCCGTGGGGGGGGGGGGGGGGGGGGTGTGGTGGTACCTGCTTGTGCCACCCGGTGCTCCCGGCTCGGCAGTGGGGGGGGGGACCTGGTTGCGCCACCCGGTGCTTCCAGCTCGGCCGCGGTGGAGGGGGGGGAGGTTAACTGCTTGCTGCCGGCGGTAATACGGGGCCCCGAGAAGAAGAGCCGAGTGGGCAGGCGGCGTGTGAGAGGCGGCGGTTATTCGGCGGGAGGCGGCGGGAGTTTGGCTGGCGGTGTGTTGAGAGGTGAGGTGGAGGAGGCTTGGCGCCGGGGAGGCTGGGGTTTGCGGTGAGGGGTGGTTTGCGGTGAGGGGGTGGGGGGGTTGCGGTGAGGGGGGCACAGGGGTGTGTGTGAGACACTGTTAGCCCACACCGGCCAATGAGAGGTGTGTGGGGGCGGGGCCAAGGGAGCAATCTCATTGGCCTGAAGCGGAGTGACGGCCCAAAGGTCCAATGTGATTGCCCCTAGACACAGCGAGACACAGGACGGACAGACAGGCATACAACGGTTTGAGAAATATATATATATATATATAACATATATCTAACATATATAACATATATCTAACCTCTGTCTAACGTAACTGACCTGACTACCCTAACTAACATCCCTACAGCCTTTCTGCGATATATTTATAGTACTTCAAAAACATTTAGATACTAGATATCAGATACCAGATATCATATACCATGACCGGACATCATAGACCATATATCATATATCCCACATAACGTGTCATATATCCTATATCGTACGTCCTATATCATACTTCATACATCGTATATAACTTATCACATAACAATCATATATCATATATATCATATAACACTAAACACATAACAGAAACCATGTATAACATATACGTAAATAACATCCACTTCCTAATTATAAGCTAAAGAGCTTATAGTAATTATGTAAGAATCATATAGGTATCATATATTTTCCACTATATAGTCTATAATCTGCTGAATCATTTTATATGGTGAAACTTATCTGAATCTCTTTAATAATTTGGGGTTATTTAATACTGGGGATGTTTTTTTTATTGAGTGGAAAGGGGATAATGTTTGTGTCTGTGTTTCATTCAGGGAGTCTTGAGTGGTTGGAGGAAGAGATGTTGCTGTCTCATCTCCCCTCCAGCGCTGCTCCGATGTGTTGGCGGTGAGGTATCTGCCTTCTGTACTGAGGCCCGACCATTCCGACGTCATCCAGGGGCGTCTGAGATCTCGGAATGAGAGGGCGCGTAGTGGTGACGTCACGCCCCAAGCGCGCGAAATCCATTAAGCCTTCCAGGGAGGACCTCCGCAAGATGGCTGCCGCTCTGGAGTCGGGTGCGGGTCTGCTCCAAACGAAAGTCACTCCTCCACCCCCCTATCTACCCGGCGCTTACCAGGTAGGTCTCTTCAGGCTCCGGAGTTCCCCGAAACTCCCGACTGGGCCATATTTTTCGGGTTGGGGATAGGAGAGGGTAGAAGTCTATGGAGGACTGTGTGATTTAGACTTTATTGGAGCTCGATGCCTCCGGGGCTGTGATGTCTTTAGGTTTATTCAGGGTGCGGGAGGATCCCGCCTGGCTCCAGATGAGTGTGGGGTTTGTTGAGCCTGCTGGAGAGGGGTGAGGCGGGCATTGGTAGGATCATGTAAGTCCAAGTTTAGCCAAGCATCCCTCACCATCTTCTAGCCTTCATAGGGTGTGTGCCACACCATTTTTAATAGTCATGAGGGCGCAGGGGAACAGCCATCTGTATTTGGTGTTGTTCTCCCTCAGTATCTTAGTGATGGGGGCAAATGCTTTTCGCTTGGCTAGGGTGGCAGGTGCCAGGTCTTGGAAGATTTCAAGTTTAACTCCTTCGAATTCCAAGGAGTTATCTTCTCTGGCAAGCCTGCAGACCTCATCCTTCGTGCGGAAGTGGTGGAAGCGGGCCACTATGTCTCTGGGGGGATCCCCTCTTTGGGGTTTGCTGCGGAGAGCCCTGTGGCACCGGTCTAGCTGGATCTCGGACTCTAGCTTGTCTGGGAAGACATGCTCCAGCCAGCTGTTAGTGAAGTCCTCTGGGTCAAGGATGTTTTCAGGGACCCCCCTCAGTCTTATGTTGCACCGCCTGTCACGATTTTCGGCGTCCTCTACCTTGTCTTCAAGCAACCTGATTTTATCATTCATCATGGAGATTTGATTCTGTGTTACTGCGGCTGTTATTTCATCTGCTTTTTTCTCCAGGGTGTCAGTCCTTTCCCCCAGCGCATCCACCTCCTTCTTTAGAGCCCATAATTCATTTTTAAAGAACTTTTGCATCTGGGCGCAAAAGTCTTTTAAGTCCTTGCGCCGGACCATTTCCTCGTCTCTGTCATCTTCTAGAGAGGGATCGCTGTCGGGGTCCATGTTGGCGGGTTGCGGGGGAAGCTCTGGTTTCTCCGCTTGGGTCACCCCCTTTCTTTTAACATATGTGTAACTGGCTGACTTCTCGCTCGTGTCGCCTTGCCTGCTGCCATCTTCGGATGTTTATACAAATAATGATGTGTTTTTAGTCACTGTTTATTTACTTTTGTATCTTTAAATTGCTTTGTAAGTGCCGGTGGGAGCGGAGCTCATAAATCAGGGCTCCATTCTCCTCACCGTCGCGCATGCGCCTCCTGGTACGTGGTTTTTTAAATCCAATTCAGCAATGTGCAGGCATTGTTACACAAAGCGATATTATCCATCGAAATCCCTCCATTTGCCGTTTTCCGCATGAGATGACAAAGTTTTCTTTTCTGAGGAAAAACAAAAGTACAAGTTTTACCGTAATGGTCAGTACCCCTAAAGAAGTTCTCACAGTCAGTCCCACCAATTATTTTCTCGGGGGGCATCTCCTGTTCACATGCGCATGCGCCTACTGTAGATGTGATGGCACGCATATGCGTTTCAAGAAGGTTCCAATGCGCATGCGCCTAGCTTTCCACCAATTGTGCAGTATCTACTGTAGAAGCTGCTCAGCCAATGATATTGCTTACAGGAGAATCACTTGACTATGCATTGATATTGATATTTCAAAAACAGAATAAAATACGGCAACATTACTCACCATAGACTTTGACAATCAGCTGGCGCCGAGCCACTGCCAGTCCCGTATTCTTGATTATACACTTAGTTGACAGGTGCAAGCGGATGAGGCTGGAAATCGCTTTGGTACATGCAAGCTTGCTGGAATCTGTAGGCGAAATCCGGCTCAGGCTGCAGGTATCCAGGCGGGGACAGACAGCAAGGGTTGCCGGTCACCAGGTTTTCACTGACGGTCGGACCGTTATTGGATGCTGACGCTGTCGCTGGCGCATTGCTTGCCAGCGACTGACGTTTCTTAGTTAGTTTTAACATGACCTTTCGCCTTTTGAAGTCTCCATGATCATAGATACAGGAAAAATCTGGTGCTACACACCAATACCCTCCAATAACACCGAGATCAAAACAAAAAAAACACGGATCGATACATAACTTTTTCCTTATTGCACGCTTCCACACATGAGCATCTGGTGAAAATTTGTAAAAGTCATAGTTTTCGATAAAATACTGATAAATTTGACCAACTGTTGCAATCTTATCATCTGTTGCATTAATCGCGGCCCATATTAAATAAGCGTACGTTATGTCGGGTTATTGGAACACGGACTGCAGTGATGCACTCATGTCGGGACTCTCAGGACAATAAAACACCAGACACTGTGCATGTATTTTTTAATATGAAAAGCCTAAATTGATACATTATTGTAACTTCTTCAGTACCAATTTACAATGGACCACTGTGGTATTTTTTTAAACACCTGCAAGTTGACACATTACTGAAGCGTATGCGCATTACAATTCATGAATATCTGCCACATGGCAGATACGCGAAGAATTGCAACCAATTAAATCCGAACCATTATCAATAAACACATCAATAAACACATCAACCGCGGGTGACGCCGGCATGAATGCAACATGAATGCGGTATGAATGCGGCATGAACGTGGTGAAGTGCGGTAAAGTGCGTGGCATTCGGAAAAAATCCCTGAAAATATTCGGAGATGTTGGAGAATAAAAGAGGCCGCGGCTGTATACTGCTTCCCTAGTGCATTTAAAATAGAACTCTTCAAATTGTTTGGTATTGCCTTCTTACCACAGGATCCATTAAAGCTCAAATTTCTGGTCCATTTGGCACAAATATCAAAAAGCACATGATTTTGGAATAGTAACTTGGCAAATTGATGGGGCTGTCCTCTGCAGCATGCAAAGTTTCCCTGGGTATTATTGAAAGAGGTATGTCAGGTGCTGTCAGGTAATGGATCCTCAGTGACCAGATACAAGTGTGTCTCAACCTCTGTTGTTCAGTTACTGAATACAGGCACAGACAACTGGTCTGGGGTGCCACTTTTCTGCTGGTCAGTCACTATCATGGAGGGGTAAAGGCACAATTTCATTATCGTTGAATGAGCAGGATGGTATGTGTATGCTGTATGGGCTCCCCATAATCTGTGTTTTTCTTGAAATCACATTTGGAGGGACGCAAGGGGCAGAAGAGGCTTCCTCCAGATGTTGTGGTCTCTCTTGAAACTGTCTGTATGCTAGCAAATAGAGACCATCCATTCACCACACAATATGGTCGATCCTCTTTAAAAAGAGGTAAAAAAAAATGTATCCATCAAGTCCACTCTCCTATCCTGGTCAGGTACCCATGCATCATCAGTGGTAGGTATGGTCACAGGTGTACAAAGTTTACCGACATCAGAATTGTAAAAGAAAAAAAAAACACTTGATATGCCATGCTATCCCTTAAAATTAGACAGAAGCTCAATCCATTGTAAGGTGCACTGGTTCTCAATTGGGGTGCGTTTTGTCTGGAGTGGGGTGTGATGGATTTGAGGTGGTGTTAGGTGGGTACGATGGTGCTTGAGATTGATGATCAGTGGGGTTAGCTGGATCCGGCATATATTGTGGTGGGTACGTGTTCGGTTCCTTGTCCGGTATATTGTGCAAAACCAGGAATTTCATGGCATTTTCATGGGGTCAGGGAAGCAGTGCAGGGTGCAAAGTCGCCAGGGCCTCAGGCCCTGGCCCTAATGTGTCAAAGGTCTGGGTGGGGGGAGTAAGGCTGAGCCAGAAGATTTAACTATTTAAAGATGTGATACAATTAGTAGCTGCACAGCCTACCTACCTACCCTACCAGGATGTGAGTATTTGCATATTTCCAGGGGAACCTGCCAATGAGACTGATGGTAAGTGGGCTTGTACCATATACCACCTGTCTTCAGGAGGATAGTACCCATACAATCACACATTAGGTACTATATCATATGTTAATACCCTGGTTTAGTGGTTTGTCTTATTTTGGTTATTATACCTGCATTTGAGCGCTTCAGCTATTTTCCATATTTAAAGATGTGGCCTGATTGGTTGGTTTGGGGGAAGTTTTCAGAGGGTGCTGGTGTGCTGAACGATGGCCGGTCCAGTGGGACTGGGTCAGTTTACTGACTAATGTGACATACTTGGAACTTGTGCAGTTACTAGTGGCGGTGGTACTGTTAGGTGAGAAGTTGGCTAAGAGGAAGGTGATTTTTTAGATTGGACAATATGGGGGTGGTGGAAGGGAATAGAATTTCTGCATCTTCCCCTCCTGTGGTGAGGCTTCTCTGCACGGTTATGCTGTATTGCTCAGACTTTAATAACTGGTTCTGGGCAAAGCATGTGCCAGGGTGGAGAACAAGATTGCAGGTGCATTTTTAGTTCACAGAATTCAGAGAGCTAGTTCTGGGAATGGAGCCGGTGGGGGAGGTGTGTCCATTATTCCTTTGCGCCCTGTCAGAAAATAATAATAGAGTTGGTGAGGGTCTGTGGCTCTGGGTATGTGGTCCGCTTATTTGAGGGATTGGGGAGAGTGGTTGAGTTTTGTGTCAGGGGTGATAGAGGGATGCTGGCAAGGACTCAAGGCAGGAGGGTTCCAAAGAGCAGTTGGTGAGTTGTGTGTTGGGCATACAGGATAAAGGATAGTCAGTGGCTTCGGTGGAGAGATGGGCGGCAAGGTTAGTTTTTTTCTTCAGATTGCTGGTGGTTAAAGATTTAACAAAGATTTACTGGTTTGACAGGTGGTATCTGGATGGAAGAGGCAGTCTTTTATGAAGTATAACAGGTTACCAATCTTGGTTGTCATGTTGGGGAAGCTAGTAGGGGTGACCGAGGTTGTGTTGGTCTGTTTTCGAGGCCAAGTTGTTTGCAGCAGCATTGCTATTAACTATGAGGGTAAGTGAAATGGTTTATTTGTTGAGAAAGGGTGAAGAGTGTTTGAGGAGTGAGGATATAGTGATACGCAGGTGGTATTTGAGCTTCCTGATAGCCATCTAAAACTGACCAGCATGAGAAAGGATAGTCAGTCACAGTGGGCAATTGGAGAGTAATGCCATATGCCTGGTTAAGCTACTTTGGGTTTATTTTGGGGTTAGAACTTTTATTTGTTGCATGTGGAAGTGTCGGCGCTATCAGGTTTCCAGTTCGAGAGGGTTTTGAAGCTGTGCTTGTGTAGTTTGGGTCTGGGTAATTAGAAGGTGAGTTTGCATTTCCTCAGGATAGGCTCAGCATCCAAAGCATTGTGGCTAAGCATGAGTGAGGGGGCTATAATGTGGGTAGGAAGGTGGACCTCTACAATGTTGCTGCAAAGGGAGAAACGACAGGTGTTAAGGGACATCAGGGAATATTCTGTCTACGTTTATTTGGAGATAGCTCAGCGGGTAGTGTGGTAAAGGGCTTGGAGTGCTAATGCGATCTAGAGGTTGTGCAAGAAATGGAACAAGGCCATGGTGCAGTTTGTGACTGATTTTGGGGGGTGGCATTTAAGCACTGTGATTCAGAGGGAGACCCAGCGTATCTCTACAGAAAGGAAAAGGTGCATCTTTCAGATATTGGGAATGATATATATAATTTGAGTCTGCAGTTGGCTTTGGAAAAGGCTTTTAATTTGGTGATGGCTGCAAGGGCAGTTTAAGGTGTTAAATGCCCTCCCTGGTGGCGGTAAAGTTTAGATGTGTTGGAGACCCGAGTAAAGTTCTCCTATTGGGGAGATCTAAGGTACCTCCTAATTGCTGATTATGGGGAAGGCCATGTCATACCCAGCTTGGAGGGCTGGTATGGTGGGGACCTTCAACTGATGTGTGTTTTTGGACCAGTGGCCTCGACTGCATGTGGCATATAGAGCAGGGGTGCGCAAGATTCTTTTGGGGGAGGGGGTGCAGTGGTAACAGTGGCCACACGCACGAGGCCTCTGTAACACACTTACCTCAATTCTGCCAGCTTCGGGCGACACGTTGCCATGGCAACACGGAGTCAAATAAGCCCACGACATTATTTGACACCCATCGCCATGGCAATGCAGCATCAAATGACGGTATGTCACATGAGCCCGCAGTGTCATTTGATGCCGAATTAAATTTAAGGGGGGCGCGACACTGGGGAGAGCAAGCAGGGGGGCGCAGCACAGAAAGTTTGCGCACCCCTGATATAGAGGAACAAGCTATGGATTTATATTATTGTGGGCAGAGCAACTTAGATAGGTACCCCTACTTTTTGTTAGATTTTGTATTAGTAAATAAAGCTGCAACCAATTTCTTCCTTGACATTGTTTTTGTGTTATTTATGGGTTTGATGTTATTGATTGGTGTGGATGTGGTGTTATTGAACAGAACCCCCACCCCCGAACGCAAGGCATGGATACGTCAAGTAGCTATTAAACTAGGTATATGTAGTTTTTTTTTATAAATCAGAGAAGATAATCAAATATATTTTTCAGAATGTATATATTGTGCACATCTTAAGCTGTATACGGTACTTTCCTCTGGAAGGTTCCAAAGTGAAACGAGACTGTACCCATGGGCCATGAAACGTTACTTTAACAATTGCAATCGATATGGCACCATACTGTATTCGAGGATGTGGGGGATACACTGTACATGTCAGTTAGTATTAACCATAATATGTTTAACCCTATAGTGTTTTTGTGTACCAGACCAATTCTTGAATGATATTTGCATTGTACATAAAGTGACTGCACTGTATTATCTCACCTACTGTACAGTATCTCAATGGATAGTTCTTAATTCAACTACATGCACAAAGATATTTACTGTGCCATCTGCTGGACACATACTGAATTACAATTAAAATAAATAAAACGTACCATACCATGGGATATGATTTTTTCAGCCCACGGTACACAAAGTGTTCCCGCAGGTACAATCTCGCGCCTTCTCATAGTACCAAAAACCATAAGTCTTACTACATCTGCAAATGGTAACGTGTAAAAAGAAAATTGTGCTACTTACCCCACTCAGGATGAAGGCCATTCTCATCTTCAGGGCCCCACGTAACAAATCAAATAAAGGGCTAATACCCAACCATAGAAGAAATCGCTTAAAAATAATTCTAAGGCTCAGGACATACTTGAAAATGTGAGATAACTCATAATATATTACTTTCTGGAAAAACATTTTTATAAATAAATAAAATAAACTGTGTTCACCAAAAAAATAATTATAATCCTGACCTGGTGTCCACCAACACACCCCTCCACCCAAAACCATAAATAAATAATACAGGCCCGATGTTTAATTTATAATCCATGGTCTCCGACACCAGATCCTCAATTTGCCATGAAGACCTTGATCCTCTGTTTAATTGAAGAGTCCTCTTCTGGAAATATTTATTTTCTTCTATCTTCTTTTCTTCTCCTTTAAAGATGTGTAAACCTCCCTGCCTGGCTTTTGTGAAGATTACATTGGGGTACTGTGTTTGGCTACTCAATATGGATTACCTTGAGGGTGCTGGATTCAGGGAACTGGGTGGTGGTGGAAGATGAGTGCCAGAAACTTTATAGTTTCAAACAGTACAGGATTTATTTACAGAGTTTTAGGAAGAACAACTGCATCAGGTATTTACTATATTCCTGAAGAGGCATCTGCTAAAAATAGTTGAAGTAGTTGATTAGTCATACCAGATACCTTAGTCATCATATTAAATTCTCTTCTTATACCTTCTGGGTCCCTGCCTTGTCTGCCCCTTTATATATTTGGTACAAAGAGGCCTTGGTTCTCTATCTGGCTCTGACCATCCTTTCAATAGCGATTCAATTCTAGGATGACAGAGGTGGCTCCATATTATATTCCTCTGTGATGCTCACAGTAGAAGGGTGTTCATGGCTATCAGTTGCTATGCTCCTTTGAGTCCCAGGGCTACCAATTGGGGTAACCCCTAGGGGAATCAAGCTTCCCAGCCTGTATTTCTTTGACTCCTACATTTCTAGGCAGCCTTTCTTCAAGGGCACTTCAATATCTATCAAAACAACAAAGGTGTTACTACACTAGACTTCCTTATTACATAACTGTGTACTTCCATATTTACAGAAGAGACCCCAAAACTGGCTCTCCTCCTGAGATCTGAGGGTGGAGTTTTCTCCCCACCTATTTATAACATCTCTCACAGTCCCTGTCTCTTGGCAGAGAAGGAACGGAGCTTAGTCTCTACTGTCACTCTATACCAGGTGACCCATCCAGAATATTTCAGAAGGAGGGTGTGGCCAGATCCCTGCATGGTCACTTTGCAACATTCTAGTTAAGGGGGCAGGTGTTTAATAACACCTTCAAACCCTTTAACTGCTCATACCATATGACAAGCCAAAGGGGGGTTATAGATTTCTTCTATCTTCTTCCTTCATCTTCAGCCACCGAATGTGGCCTCTTCTGTAACTTCCTGTGTTCTTCAAGGGCCCAGGTCTTTTATAGTAGCCTGGGCCATTGCAGAATACGTGTAAGGAAGCCACATGCTACATCAACTAATCAGGTTAGTTGATGTAACATGTGATTTCTGCTCTTTTTTTATGACATTGATTTTGACCTTGGTTGGCAAAATCTTTGATGTCATCTTAAAGGGAAGGATTCCCATGGAAATTCAAGCCATCTGATTCATGGAATTTCCATGTGCTTACCTCTCTTTATCATTACATTACCAATTTTGTCACTGAAACCATGGAAATGTAATCCTTATGTCAGGACTAACGTTTGTGCTCTGCACCGAGAACTAACGTTCACACTAGTAATGAACTGGGTCTTGTTTAGTTACCTCAACATTCGGTATTTGGATCTGTCCAGTCCCATCACTAGATATGTACTGTACTCCACACAATCATTAAATACACTCTGGCCCTCGTGCCACATATACAGATTTAGCAAAAATTACTGTCCCAAACACAGTGGCCAAAAAAGCAAATAACCACAGTGCTGCTGATACTGACTGCCGTTATCGTGCCGCGGGTGGTCATTGCTTCCGTATTAGGCTCCCCTCAGCGTTAGTGTGCCTGGGCCACGATCATCGCAGTCTTGTGGCCTTGGCAAGACAAACAGGAAGTCTTGCTACATCTGTTTAATAAGTAGAGATAGTCATTTTTTTTTGCAGATTGGTATCGACTCGAATAGGGTGGTTTCTTTGGTCCCTGAATTTCCGTGGATAAGTCTCAAAGAGGGTGATTCACCTTTATCGCGTTTTATTTCCAATCACTGACAATCTACATAGCGGATTAATAATATGTGGTCGGATTTTTAACAATATGGACACATGTTACATAAAGCTTGGCCCCCTGCAGACGCACTTACCAGAATTCCCTCCTACGGTCTCTGTAAGCTCCTCGGAGCAGGGACTCCTCTTCCTTAATGTTACTTTTATGCCTGTAGCACTTACTCCCATGACCTGTTATTTATATTATATGTTATTTATTTGATTACCACTTGTATTACTACTGTGAAGCGCTATGTACATTAATGGCGCTACATAAATAAATGTAACAACGTGATTGGTGAAAAAACTGGCGCTAATTACGTGCTAGTGATCACTTAAAATACAGTGAAAATATATAACACATAAATAATTATATCAAAGAAAATAGTGACTCTAATAGTGCAATGGTGAAAATATAATAAAAGTTGTAACCCCCTGCTCAGACCCTCTGGAAGGGACTGTCTTGACTGGTCCCAGAAGATCAAACGATATTTTCTCAACCCAGGGGGAGCATGTGGGAGAAAACACAACAAGAAAACACACTAAGTGCAGACTGAAATGTACAGGTGTGGGATGATTGTGATGCATGGCCTCTAAGTGCTGCCTACTCACAGGATGTAGGTAGGATATAAATGGTGGCGTGATCAGTAGAATCTGGTGGGTCCCTCTGAGTAGACACAGGGGGTAGCTGGAACTGGGGTGTCATTAGCAGGTGTACATGGAATTAACCTCTGCATTTGTGAATACATTCAAACATTTTTATAGACTTTCCACCAGTACTGCAGAGGTTAATTTAACCAGCAATTATATAGGGTATATAAAGCAACACTGGAAGGGGGGGGTCCATACTCCTGACGAAGCCAGCCATTCCATTAGCGAAACGCGTAGAGTGGACCCGCCCAGGAGGTGAGAGGATTGGTGCCTGCGAACTGTCAATCAACCGTCGAACCGGAAGTGACGCGACGGAGCTGATCGTGCAGACCGGAAGTGACGCGATTCACTGGAGAGACTGCAGCTGGAGATCCCCACACTGTCTGTGTGTAGCAGGGAGCCTGCGGAGGAGAACTATCCAGGATATCGGCGGTGCGGTGAGCTGAGGCAACCATCCCTACCCTCCTATCACTTATATAGTGAAAAACGCTGAAATTGTTTTAAAACATTGTGAGTGCACATTTTATATCCTTTCATAAAGTTTTTTGAAAACCATTGATCTGCACCATGGAGGTCTCTTTCTATCATTCCATGTACACCTGCTAATGACACCCCAGTTCCAGCTACCCCCTGTGTCTACTCAGAGGGACCCACCAGATTCTACTGATCACGCCACCATTTATATCCTACCTACATCCTGTGAGTAGGCAGCACTTAGAGGCCAAGCATCACAATCATCCCACACCTGTACATTTCAGTCTGCACTTAGTGTGTTTTCTTGTTGTGTTTTCTCCCACATGCTCCCCCTGGGTTGAGAAAATATCGCTACATAAATAAAGACATACAATACAATACAATACATCCGTGTATGGATTTTTAACAATCCAGCAAAAAATGGTGTAATCTGCTAATCGGATAATTAAAAATCCATCCAGATTGTATCCAATGGCGAATTTTGAATTAATCCATATGGATTGAAACTGGAATAATCTATCAACAGATTTTACATCGCGGAACGGATTCTGAATGGAAAGCAGAGGAGATTGCGGGAAACAGATTTTGACAGTTTCGCCCTTCAGTTATTATAAGCAGGTTCTCTTTGCTTTCTGTGCTGCAGAGCAAGTTGTCACACCTTATGCTCTCTCACTGCCTTTCCAGCCCAATTCTGCCGGTAACGCTCAACCCCATCCATGAGCCATTCTGGGACGTACGTACCCCACATTAACCAAACATGTTGTCGGATTAAATTCTCCGCTGAGCCAATTTCAGTGAGCTGTTCCTTATGAGACATTTCTGAACGCAGCCAGAAAACGTTTCTGTCATGTACATGATTACCTGTGTGCACGTGTGTGTGTGTGTGTGTGTGTTTGAAAGAGATTAACAACAAGCTCACAGTTGTTCTACTAATCTCTCTGCAGAACACTATAAATGAGCACTCCCACCCTTAAAAAGGCCACACTAGACCCCAATTATGCTGCCGCCAGAAGGATTAAATTAAGGGTTTTAACCACAGGGGTTCTAGGTCCCCCTTTCTACCAGATAAATATACAAATTAACCAAGAACCCTATTTAGCAAAACGTGTCCAACAAATTAGGACCATCTCTTCAAAGGGTACTAGGTTCAAGTAGAGCTCAACAACAGTACTGATTACATTTAGATTTAATATTTCAAAAGGCGTACAAAAATGGCATACAGTATAGGGTCAGTTTATAAAATAAAGAGGAGTAAAACAGGAAATCTATACATTACCAGCAAAAGTCTTGTAACAGGTCCTTCAAGGGGTCATGAAAGGAAGATATGAGATTCACACGACAATATAGTCTTGTAAAATATTTATGCATTGAATACAGAAGGGGAACAAGGTTTCCTAAAATAAATCCATCTATTCTTTGAATTAAGATGTTGTGTTACTCTGTACTCCTTAGTACCATCATACTTCAACCACTGATTGTAATAAAATTACACTATAAAGGGATGGACAAAGTATGATTGCATTTGTTTAATGTATGATTTTAGTCATAATTTAAGGATATTGCTCTTACATCAGAGCAAAAGAGCTCTTAGTATCTTGGACCAAAGGGTCCATTAATCCCAGAATCCTTCTCTAATAGTCAGGGCCGCCAACAGGGGGGAAGAGACGGTGCTGGTATACAGGGCCCCGTGAGTCAGAGTGCCCAGCCGCTCAAGCCCCCTGCGCAACCGGGCCAGTTATATTTAAAAAAAATAATTTTTTTAAATGGCGGCGATTACCCGTGCGTATGCGCAGAGCCGAGGTTCCGGTGCGCATGTGCAAGGCAAGCAGGGTGTCCGGCCTGCTGCCTGTGGGCCCGCTCCCCCCCACTCCTAACGTGAGATGGAGGGGAAGCGCCGTTGCGAGCTCGCGCACGCCAATTGAGCTTCCCCCGCGTGCGCCAATTGAGCTTCCCCCGTGCACCTCCTGCCCCGGGCAGCAGCCGTGGAATTAGCCCGCCAGTCTCGCCCAACCCCCCCCCCCCCAGACACAAGCCTCCCACACCTCACACCCCCCTGAATGCACCTCCCGCCCCAGGCAGCTGCTGCGGGGATATCGGGGGCAGGGGGGGAAGCATCTGGCGGGCAAAGAAGCAGCACCCACCCGGTCAAGGTCAGTCAAGTCACCCACCCAGTCACTGTCAAGTCGAGTCACTGTCAAGTCACCCACTCACCAAGTCACTGTCAAGTCACCCACCCAGTCACGCACCCACCCAGTCACTGTCAAGTCACTGTCACCCACCCATTCACTGTCATTGTCACCCACCCACTGTCACCCACCCACTGTCACCCACCCACTGTCACCCACCCACTGTCTGTCACCCAGTCACTGTCACCCACCCTGTCACTGTCACCCACCCAGTCACTGTCACCCACCCAGTCAATGTCACCCACCCACCCAGTCACTCAGTCACCCACTACCCAGTCACTCAGTCACCCACACACGAAGTCACTCAGTCACCCAGTCACTCAGTCAGTCACTCAATAAATCACTCACCCACCCAGTCACTCACCCACCCAGTCACTCACCCACCTAGTCACTCACCCACCCAGTCACTCACCCACTTACCCACCCAGTCACTCACCCACCACTGTCACCCACCCAGTCATTGTCACCCACCCAGTCACTGTCACCCACCCAGTCATTGTCACCCACCCAGACACTTACCAACCCACCCAGTCACTCACTCACATCACTGACCCACCCAGTCACTCAGCCACCCAGTCCCTCAGCCACCAAGTCACTCAGCCACCCACCCACCCAGTCACTCAAGTGTCACTCACCCACCCAGTCACTGTCACCCACCCACCCAGTCATCACCCACCTAGACACTTACCCTGTCACCTAGTCACCCACCCACCCACATATCCGCCCACCTACCCAGTCACTCACATCACTGACCCAACCAGTCACTCAGCCACCCAGTCACCCAGTCACTCACCCACCCACCCAGTCACTCAAGATCACTCACACACCCAGGCAGGCAGTCACCTGTCTTCTGTTGAAAATATAAAAATAAACAGATTGCATTTTAATGTTTTTTTCCATATTACAATAAGAAAACAGTTAAGTAAAAGTTGCGCGCGAAAAAATATTTTTCCGTGGTAGGTGCGTTAGGGGTTCGGGTGAGGGGGTGCTCCTTTCATTTGTCCTGGGCCCCATGATTTCTGTTGGCGGCCCTGCTAATAGTGTCTGTCAATGGCAACGTCTGGGGAAAGTACAGAATAGGGAATCTTTATAGTCCACTCTGTGCTTTTGACATTAGAGAAGTCTGCATAGACATACTGTAAATTAAATTAAAATATACCGTATACAATAATATTCTATTAAAAAATAGGACAGATTAAAATAGTTTCCGCTTTTTTTTGTTCCAGAAATTATAATATTTCATATTATAGCATTGAGCTGTTATTTGTGACCCAGAGAACAGTTAGTAATTTTACAGTTACAGTAATTTTGTGCAAACCACATAACAAATGTAGTTTTTGTCCAGGATGGAAACATAACAGTTAATAGCACAACAGCACAACATATCCCATTTTATCCCGAGGTACGCTTCTTATCTGTTGAGACCTTTATAAATGAAGTAATTATTTAACTTTTTCCTACTGCTAATTACTCTTCATGAATCATCTCATTCATCATGCATCAGTGGTGTAATGTAATCGTTTTCCATATTTAAAAACCTCCCTAATTTGACGCTCACCCACTACCACATGACAGTGACTGATTCCAGGTCATGGGAATTAATATTTGTTCTCACTCCAAAGCTCTACTGGATATCCCAGACTATTCCTCCTCTTCCTAGAAGAGAATACACCCAACAGTGCACAGAATATGTTAACATAGCGAAATTATGACTCAAGATTGTCAGACAGTTCAGGGTACAGTGCTCAGACCATCAGGAGTGTTACTAGAGGTCATTTGTTGTTATAAACCTCAGTATGCTATTAATTTAACTGCTGTACATTATAAACCCTGTTCTCTTTCTGAGCAATTAAAAAGAGCAGGATTTTAAGCACCAATAACCTCTGATTTTTTTTCCCCTCAGAGTTAATCGTTTCCACATGTGTGTCCTTTGGATAGATTTCCATGCCAGCAAATGTTTTTTTTTTTTATACAGGGTATGGAATCAGCCTACATCCAGATCCCAGATGTGCTTTCATTTTCCCCCGCACGTCTGGGCTTTGACATGGTTCTGTCATTGCAACGTGGCAGACTTGCAAAAACACAGACTGGGCAGCCAGATTATAAGCATCACATGTGGACAAGCAACAAAAACACATCAAAGAAAAAAAATGGATGGAGAAAAGCTACAAGATAGAAATTACAAGTAAGAGTTCGAAGGGTTTGAAAAAATAAATGAAAATAATAAAGGGTGGAGCTGCTGAAACAGGGACTCAGCAAGAGGAAGACAGGAAATATGCAAACCAAAAACAGAACTGTTTAAATTATGTGTATTCAGGTGGCTAGTAGCATTTAAATTAGGCATTGCAGGATTTTGTTTTACAGAGCAGAACTTTTCTGACCAAACCATTATATGTATCAAGGCAAAACCAGAGAAAAAAAATTGCCTCGCACTGTATGTACAGTATCAGAAAACAGGAATCCCACTGAAAGGATGCGTTTTCACAGTTAGGGGTCTATTCACAAAATTATGAAATTGTTAATGCCTGATTAATGATCGTTAATCCCGTTCTCTACGTGTCAATGATTTTGCATGTTTGGCCTGTCTGCAATAAAGTCAGAAGGCATTATTTTTTTTCTAATTTTTTTTATAAAGTTTGTGTGAACAAACATTCAAAAGATTCAGTAGACAGTGAAAGAGAAGACGAAACATCTTCAATAATGTCAAGGACATTTTCTGTATTATAATTTTCATGTAAATGAATAATCTTCACTAAATTATCCATGCACATTATGTTTAATACAGTATAGTACAAAGGGCTGTGATAATGGGATTGCAAAACAAGGCTTTGATATTTTGCCATTCCAGGTGGCAAAAAAAAACAATTTTGCTATTTATATCATGACTGCGATAAAGAAAATCAAATATGTATTCATACATACACAGACAGACAAACAGATACCCAGTAAGCTCATATAACCCCCCCCCCCCCAAATGACCACAAATTATATATATGTATATGTAGCCCTTTTTGTGAACCGGCCTGACCCACCCAATCTCACATTGGCCCCTTGTGGTCTAACCGGTCCCTTTCCTGGCGACACACCTCTTCTAAGGGACTACTGGTAACTGTATCACACCTGTGGCTCCAGGAGATCTGAGCCTCCGCTAGCTGGGAGCCTGGGGAAACCCTTACCATGTACCTAGTGCAGCGCCTCCACTTACCCAGGATCCCCGTTATGAAAGATAGCCCTGGGTAAGAAATACAATAACACACGTATACGATAAAACAATAACTAACACTTTACTTGAGAACATATAACACATTACATAACATCATGCTCTATCCGCATCACCTTAACCATATCACCTCAGCCCAATGTCTGGTGTTCCCACCCAGTGTCCTGTGATCCCCCACACCCAATGTCCCGTACTCCTACGGAGGTCGTGGGTGACTGCGCAGTCACTAAATTAACTGTTAGGCCTGTTGGTGCACATGTGTAGAAATACCTTCGGAGCACTCCGATGCTCGGGCCTGCAACACTCTTCTAAAAGGGTCAGACGTGCGATGCCTCCGTCTGATCCTATCCAGGTACTTCTCCAGGAACCCCAACGAGGGTCCCACCGCTTCACGGGAACACAACCGTCTCACGGTAACACCACCGTCGCACGGGAACAGCGACCGCCGCTATCCCTATCTATCCCTAACTAACCCTAACGTGACAGGAACCCTAACCTAGGGCCTGTCCCTGATGAACCGCAACCTGGGGTGGCTTGGGGAAATCTCCTAGGGCCTGCGGAGTAATACCCTGCCCCCCTCCCCTAGCTACCCAGTCCTATCTGTAACTACTAACTACTTGCTACTCCTAACAGCCTGCAGCAGACACACAGCTCTCACCGTCAGCCTGCAGACATTCACACACGCTGCACACACTGCGCCCAGCACATGCAGCGACAACACACACAGCTGGCAATCCTACACAGCCACCTGGATACCCGCAGCAATCCACTGCACACACTCTGTGCCTATTTGCCAGTGCGCACAGCACTACCCGCTGTGGCACTGCCAAACCTGCACCTTACACTCCTAAGGGTGACCTCCCTATCTAGGGCCGTCCCTCTTCAGTTACCCCCTGCCCTTACCGGGAATTGGGGCCTGCCTGGGGACCTAAGGAGAACCCTTACCTGGTACAGGAGCCACTCGCTCCCTGCACCCTTCCTTCTCCTTCCTCTGCCTCTTCCTGACTGACTCCTTGCAAAGCCCGGGAAATGTACCTCTTTTCCCGGGCTGAGCTTCCTCCAGCCCTATTGGCCACAATGGAGCACCTGACCTCTATCTCCCTATGCCTCCTGGGAGTTGTAGTTCCCAGGAGGCAGCCTAAGCATTGGGGCCGCGTGCGCACTTGCCCTGCGCATGCGCGAACCCCTAATGGCCGCCTCAATCTCCCTCTACACTTCCCTACTCTCGCGCGATCTCTCCCTAGCCCTGGGGTCCTATCTCGCGCTTGCCGCCTACTGCGCATGCACGAGCTAACGCGCAATGGCGGCGCCCTCTCCTTCAGCCGCCGAGCCGGTGGCAACGCGATCGCGGCCTTAGCGACGGCCCGATCGCGTCCCCGGCAACCGGCCTGCGCCTCACAGTCCCGCTCTGCTCCCTGCACTGGCCCCCACCCTCGCGAAGTGCCGGCGGGTCCGTCGCAGCCTCCGGCGGCACCCGCTACCACATGGCACTCGCGGAGGGGGGCCAGAAAGTGAAATTTTACCTCGGGGCTACATATATAAGTGTCAAAAGGAGTGTTACTGGGCGTGGCACTGTATACTACAAAAAAAAAATAAAACACACAAAGGGAGCCCAGAGCTACATCCAATATGACAAAGTATTATAAGCCTGCGAGCCACTTCAAGGCATGACCAGATATCACAGGTCCTAACAGGTTTTAATCCGTTAGTGTTAGGACCTGCGATATTTGGTTATGCCTTGAAGTGGCTCGCAGTCTTATAATGCTTTGGCCAAAGGGTTAAACTAAATTACCCTTTTTTCAAGAGATACTATATATATATATATATATATATATATATATATATATATATATATATGACAACGCACCTCTTTTGTAGCGCTGACATCTGTCTGGGCTCTTCCCGACACACTCTTCTAGGGTTAATTAGACAAATAACAGGATAATACAAAGCATTTCGTTGCTTAACTCAGGCGTCTGCCTGCTTTATTTTCATCCCACTAGGGGACTGCATCTTTAACAGGTATAGGCAGGAGGCACTCAGTTATTAACCTTCAGCGGTTTACTCATATCAGTGATATAATATTTCACACACTGTCACTTTTAGAAACCAAAGAAATCATATAAAGAAATCCTATCCCCTTCAGGGATCTAACTACAGAGCAGAATAAGCCTCTCTAACTGTTGCTGGACCAACTAACCTGGTTCCCCAGTTTAAACCATACCCTCTCATTCAGGGTCACTAGATACAGCATAATTGGCACAGTTTTTAGACAGATTAACTGTTAGATGGGGACAGCATCCCCAGAGTCCATGCAATTCTTCCGGACAGCGAAGGTCATGAAGGAGACGTTCTCCCCGAACTGGATACAGGGGAGCAGCGTGCCCCAGCCTCTAGGCTCTAGGGGAGAGACTGAAAATGCAACCCTATTTGCTCTAAATACCTGTTCTAGTAATTAGGAGAGCAGGTAAGGGAGAACTAGACCCATTGTAAACTGTGGCCTGGAGTTTCCATCCACCAGCCTGAGTAAATATGAAGCTGTGGAATGGATCATTTTGCACTAATCCTGCACTTTCTGACCTAAAATCGGGCAGAAAGATGCCTAATATCCTGGGACTATGTCACAATATATATAGGTGTTTCCCTGTTTATTTTTGTCATATTTGATGTAGCCCAAGTATTCATACATGTCTGCATCAAAAGTAATAGGTACACACACCTTGCATAAAATATTAACCCCTTACTGCCCACAGTTCTCATGAATCTTTTCCCAATGCCACTGAGGAGAGCGTCGCTGTTGTTCTCCTCCACTCCATCTACCACTTGCCCTCTTGACCCCATTTCTCCCATCTCCATAAACCTCTTGCTTCCACTCAAATCCCTACGCTCAAACATATTTTCAACTCCTCCCTCAGCTCTTTCACCTTTCCCACCTCCTTCAAGCACGCAACAGTTATTGTCTTGCTGAAAAACACACATGTAGCCAGACTGACTGTTTTCTGCCGCGCTTAACCAAGTGTAAATCCCCAGCATTTATTTGCGTGTTGCGGCACCATGATTGTGACTGCACTGCGGCTGCAAAATTTAGTTTTGTGGTTACCATAGTACTCTGCAGTAATGATATGTGGTGCTTGTGTGCTTGTGTGTCTTTAATTTAAATGCAATGTACAGTAACCCACGCTTTATTCCCATGCGAAAAATAATGAATATGCCTAGACAGTATTTTTAAAGTATAACATTTTTATTAGAGCTTAGAGATAAATAACAGACTTTGTGAAATAAATAATAATAATAATTATCTTCTTACAATAATACAATCTTCTTCAACCAGTATCTTCTTCTGACTGTCTCTTGTCCAGTTTCAACTGTAAAATAATCGATAAAAAATAGATGCACTAATTATGCTGTCTTTCTATATGTATGTATATCTTTATTTTATATAGCTTCATCTATGCACCAAGCGCTTCACAGCGGTAATACACGTGATATAATAATATAAGGCATAATGGGAATAAGTGCTTCAGACATAAAAGTAAAAACAGTCCCTGCCCCAAAGAGCTTACAATCTAAGTGGAAGAGTGTACGGAGACCGTGGGTAGATGTTCTGGTAAGTGCATTTGCAAGGGGCCAAGGTCGATGTATAAGGTATATAGTATCAGCCACGGAGCTACCCATTTGCTTTATTATTGAGGTGTGTTTAAGGTAGGTCTTGAAGGTGGATAGAGAGGGTGCTAGTCAGATGTTGAGGGGAAGGGCATTCCAGAGGTGTGGTGTAGTGAGTGAGAGAGGATTTAGGTGGGAGAGAGTTTTAGATACAAAGAGGTAGACAGAAGACATCCTTGAGCAGAATGCACGAGTCGGGATGGCGTATAGTGAGAAATTAGGGCTGAGATGTAAGGAGGGACAGAAGAGTGTACAGCCTTTAAAGTGAGGAGGAGAATTTTGTAAGTAACGTGGGATTTGATAGGAAGCCAGGAGATAGATTTCAGCAGGTGAGATGCTGAGATAGATTTTCTGTAGGAGAGAGTAAAGTGATTCTAGCAGCAGCATTTAGGATAGATTGAAGGGGAGAAAGGTGAGTGGCAGGAAGTTAGACGGCAGAAGGTTACAATAGTTGAGACAGGAGAGAATGAGGGCCTGCATTATAGTTTTACCAGTAGAGCAACAGAGGAAAGGGTGTACATAAACTGTATGGAATGCATATGCGGTTCATTTGCGCGCATGCGTGTTCTATGTAAACTGTAGAGAATGCATTGAATTTGGGAGCATACACGTACTACTGGTATGTCAATTGCATGGAATGCATATATTGTTCATTTGTGCGCCAATTGAATGGAATACATACTTTACCTTAATTATCCATTATTGCTGGATGTGGTTCCTACACAAGGTGTTGGCATTGATCAGTCTGCCAAATTTGCAAAAAAGGAAGAAATCAAGGATTAAACAATAAACAAACAGATTACCAGTGCTCTACCAGATAGTCCAGACAGTTAAAAATGAAGAAGATCAGATGTGTTGTCTTCAAGGGGCTGGGTTGGTCAGCCCCTCAAGGTTCTGCCAGGGAACCTCCAAATTTATGCAAAAAGCAAAAAAGAGAAACACAGATTTCTTTGAATAAGTAAAAGATAAATATATTAGGCCACATGTCCCTATCCTTACTGTACTTACACGTAAAGAATTTGCAGTGCAGCATCAGAGGTACTGTATGCAAAGGTAAGTATACCACAGCCAAGAACACTGTCCCATCAAAAATGAGTGTCCATAACCCACATAGATACCATTCTGGTATGGATCACGTCGTGATGTTCCATTGCTCTTCCTAGTGGTAGCTCGTCAAGGGTCTCTGGTCAGGGTCCGCGTATCGGGAACGCTGCAATCGCCTGCAATCACAGGGCTCCCCGCGCTATTATCTTGTAGTGTCTTCCGGGTTCCTTCGCTCACAACTGACGGCTCACGTCTGCCGTTATAGCATAATTTCTGGCCGTATGCCAGGAAAAGTCTCACAGTCCTTGCAAACCTTCGTTAGAAAAATACAGCGCCACCATGCGAAGCCAACAAGTTTTGCTTATTCCTAAAGCTTCGTATGGGGATAGTGGCTCCTTGAACATCACAACGTGATCCATACCAGAACGGTATCTATGTGGGTTATGGACACTCATTTTTGATGGGACAGTGTTCTTGGCTGTGGTATACTTACCTTTGCATACAGTACCTCTGATGCTGCACTGCAAATTCTTTATGTGTAAGTAAGGATAGGGGCTTGTGGCCTAATATATTTATCTTGTACTTATTCAAATAAATCTGTGTTTGTCTTTTTGGTTTTTGCAAGGATTAAACAATGACGAAAAATAAATTACTGTATTAAAAACTGTATAAATTCAAAATTGTCATGTTTTAGTCATCAGCTTCATTCACTGATTAGTCCAGCCCACAGCCATCTAATGCTGTAAAAGTCCATTGATTGTGTCTTTCACAGTTTTCAATTCTGCAGTATTGTATTTATACTGCTTCCTAAATTCATCTAAAATAGCTCTCCTCAAATTGTTAGGAATAGCCTTCGTAGGTCTGGAAAATTCACATGTGTGGCCCACTGGGAATAACGTTCAGAAGTCACATGGTATTGAAAGATTAGCTGGTCAAATCTTCTTGGCTGTTCCTTGCTGTATGTAACATAGCTTTGCAAAGTTTCACCTGGTATGATTGAAAGCAGGAAGTCATCTATTGGATCCCCATGGACATTGAAACTGGTGCCACAGGTGTGCTTTGGAAAACAGACACAGATAACTACCTCTGTGATGCCACTTTTCTGTAGATGAGTTGTAGCATGGGGCTATAACTCCAATTTCATTTATCATCACTGTCTTGGTTGTTGGGTGCGCTTCCTACCACCTGGGAGGCACATGGGGGGGGGGCAAGAGAAGATCTGGGAGGCACATGGGGTGTTGGGGGTGGCGAGAGAAGAGGTTTCCTCCAGATGTCTTGTTTTATCCTGCTGCTGTGCACCTATAACCACTTAGAGACCCTTCATGTCGCTCACCCTATGGTCCATCCTCTCCAGAAGAAAATTCATTTTTCCTTCTATTGTGTCCAGCCTACTCCAGATGCAGTGGCAGGTTTGACCACAGGTGTGTTTTGTACAGCGACATCATAACATCATATACATTACAAAGTAATTTGACATTGCCAAGCTGCATCTGAAAAAGATACCAGTTACAGCTAGACCTGAGCTCTGTACTTTGTGGTGGATTGTGCTTGGTCCAAGTTGGGCTGAGCTGAGCAGTGTCCTGGGTGAGGTGAGCAGGATCCGAGTTGGGCTAAGCAGGGTTTGGTGAGCAGGATATGAGTTGGGCTGAGCAGAGTTGAGCTGAGCAGGGTCCAAGATGGGCTTAGCTGAGTCCAAAATAGGGCGAGCAGGGTCTGGAGGAGCTGGTGCTATTGGGATTAGGATATAGGTGTCTGGTGCAGAATCCACTTTTCTGGGTATTTGAACGGCAAGGGTTTTGACCATCTTCTTTTCCCACATTGATCTCTTAGTCTTCCACTTTGGAGTTTATGGTGCTGCTTTGTTTTATTGTCTCTCTTTAGCCTTTGTACCAGTCTTTTTAGTCTTTAGTCTGTGTCCAGCAGGCCTTGGGAACTGTACTTGCTAGCTTCCATCCTGGTTGGTCAAAGTCTCTTTCAGCTGGCAGCTGACTGACTGCCTTTTAAACCACTGTTCAGTCAGGAGTTCTGTCTTCATTAATTAGCTGCAGTGCACCTGCATCTAGCCTCTCCAGAGGAGTTTAACTGCCTGTATGCTGGAAAGCACACATACTGCACTTCACTGTACCATAAAGAGACAGTGACTCTGTCACAATATATATGGACTTTCATCCACTGGGAAACCTCAACTTTAGCCTAACGATAAGCCTAAACTTTATGTTGCAAAACTTTGGCTAGAAAAAGCCTATACTTTATGTTGCTGAAACTGCAGCTGAATAAAAGCCTATGTTATTTTCCTCAAAACAAGTCTCCTGGTTTCACCTCAGCACACATTGCCTACAATGGCACTTTACAAAATAAAGATATACATATGTTGCCCTCCTTACCCGGCTCCAAAAGAGGTCACATCAGATTGACTACGGTATATACTGTACACATTGGCAGTGCTCATCCTCTCTCTGGCCTTTACAGGGTGCTGGGTAAGGAGCAGGCTGGACGTAGATGCTTGAATATAACAAGGATAGGTGCCAGGAACTTTTATAAACAAACATTTACTTTATTTGACAGCTCTCAATAATTCTTCACAGACTGGCTACTTCACAAAAACTCGTGGCAAACAATATCACACAAGATGTCATCCCCCTGGCAGTCTCTTGAATGGGATTAGTAATTAGAAATGGGCAAATGTTCTGGATTTTGATCCACCTCAGATCGACCGGTTCCTGCGGTCCGCGAATTTCCGCGGATCACTCTCAAAAAGGCCAATCCGCAATTTCTGATTTTTTGTTTTCAGAGACAGTGAGCAATCACTTTCCGTATGAGAGAGAGAATTTTATTTAATTTTAATAGCAGCCACCAGTAGTGTATATACAGTATATCCCCTCAAACGTTCCTCCAAAAAGATTACGGGGACATGCCTGTGCTGAAAATGAAACACACCTGAGGTACCTGGCTTGCAGACACAGTATGGTAATCGCTATGCAAAGTATATTTAAATGAGGTCCATCCCACACTTCCTAAAATTATTTTTATACCAACTATATAGAGTTGATAAGCTTAAGGTACCAACCCAATGACTGCAGGGGTGTCAGACCCAACAGGACTAGAACCAACAGCTACTGTTTTTGTAGGGTGCAGCTCTAGCAGCTAAATCAGCTGATGGGTAGTATCACTATCACTAATCACTATCACATCCTACTTTGAGCTGCTCACTGCTCACACATGTAGCTAACCTGGCTATTAGCGTATCTCACAATTACAGTATCTTAGGTGCTTGTGCACCACAAGGAAATTGTCAACCAAGAAGTGGAAGAGGTCTGCTTTTGAAGGAAGCAAATGGGAGGGAGGAACTACAGGTATATTAACTCATTTTGGTGCTACATGATGGATATGCACAAAAATGGCTGCAGTATATCAGACCAGGGACAAAAATATTCACTGTGCCAAAGGCTAGAGACATACTGAATTAAAATACTTTATTTTAAAATAAATACATTCTACAAACTGCAAAAACTAAATATCTCTCCCTCTCAAAAATCTGTCTGGATTGTTTGCAATGATGAATGATTTTTAAGTAAGCAATCCGCATGCAGATTTTAGGGTGCGGGACGGATTATGTGAAAAAAGCCAGGGAACGGAATATGTCAGTTTCGTCCATCCCTATTAGTAATGCTACACCACTTGTTGAGTGGGCCCTTATGGTATACACTTTAGGCTCCTGATTTAGCAGCCCCCACTATGTACTGCATACATCCTCTATACCTATTGATCAGGGACGCACAACAGACTGGTTGGGCCGGTCCAAACATACTCCAGCGTTACTATGCCAATAATTACTTATCGAAAGCATGCTTCCTCCTTCTCAATAGAGAACCATTGAGGGACTTTACTTCTGGCGCTTACTTAATGGGCATGTTCATAATGGCAAAAACAAACAGTGACTGGACACATTTTAATACACTTGACTATACACAAACCTATTTACAGGACTCACAGTGATGACCACAGTCACAATTCTGAGGAACCTGATTCTAGAACATAGGATGGAGCTAGTGTATAAATACCCTGTATGCTCCCTGTAGTGAAATCACGGGTCACAAGACATGCACACGAGATTGGCAATCCCTTCTGCATAGTCATCCTAGATCACATGCTGGGGAGTAACATGAGTGAGCCCTCACAGTAAACCCATTAAGGTCGTTAACCCCTTCGCTGAAATAGTAGTCTCCAAAGAGGGGGCTACACACTCCGCTATCAAAACAAGATATTCTTCCCAACATGCTTTAAATATACAACAGGAACAATGTTAAAATATTTATAAATATACATTGTAGACAACATAAAATACATACAGCCACCGGCATTCCTTTTCTTTCTCTGTACAGAGTATAACCACAATTTCAAGCATCTTATGATATCAATAACATATTTACATAATGTATTCAACAAGATACAGCTTTTGAGATGTATACATACTGTATAAAATTGCAGTGGCAGCATACAGGCATCAGTATGGCAGTGGCTGGGTAAATAACACTGATCTATGTTAGGGCAGTGTTGCATGCTTCTGATCTCTGACCAGTGGGGGCTCATTTTAACAGTAATGTCAGGTCAGGTTTTCTGGACATCCCTCTCTTCCCATCAGGCACTTCAACAAAATGAATCCACTTAGACCACATATTGTCCACGTGCTCATCCCGATCTTTATAGATACAGAGGCCTATGTGTCAGATCTGCAATAGTTGGGCCACACAGTCTTCCCTTGTGTCAATGATGGCATGTCCATGATGGGTAATATAGCCTTTCATGGCATTCTCAATCCACTGGTCCCAGAACATGTCAAAAATGTCCATAATACCCAAAGGTACATAAGGACACTCGTAACTTAAAGTGTCCCAGGCCCTGCCCTGCGTTGCTATACTTTTACACCCATACGATAGACAGGTTCTCCATAGTAGTGGAACGCATGCACCCTTTTGGAAAAAAATATATTTCTTGGCAGGAAAAACATTCGATCTTGCAAAACTTTCTTAGTGGGCAAATTGTTCCAACTATACTTCTGAGAAACTCTCTTGGCAGAATAACTTTTTCAATGCAATCCTCAATCCTGGAACCTTGCAACTGGTGCACAAAAAACTTGAACTATAGTCCTTAATACATGATGTGTGCACAACATTTCCCACTAGCAGGAAACAACAATGTATTTCTCTTTTGCAAAAAACCTTGTAGGTTGCTCTAGTGATCAAAATCTTTTACTTCAGTCCTCATCCCTGGGACATTGACAAATAGTACTCAACACGGTTGTCTTGCAAAATTCAGCTCCTAATACATAGAGGCTTGAAAAATTGATTCTTTGACCAAAAAACTGGCACAATTCTTTTTTATTCTTTGGAAACTTGCAAAATGACTTCTGTTTGGCGACAAAACTTGTCAACAAATTCTCTGATAAACAACAACTTGCAAAAACAGTTTTTAAAGTGGGAAAGCAGCAAAACAGTTTCCTCAGCAGGAAACACATGAAAACCCTGTAAAAAATCTCAAAACACTTTCTTTCCATTAGAATTTCCAGGAACAACATGCAAAAATCACAAAAAAAAATCTTCAAAAGTTCCAAAATGAGCAAAAACACCCAAACTTTCTTTTAAATGCCCAGCCCCATATTGGGCACCAACTGAAACCCTGCTTACCCTGCTCCAAGGAAGGTCATATCAGATTGGCTATATACATTGTCAGTGCTCAGTCTCTCAGGCCTTTGCAGGCATGGATGCTTGAATATAAGAATGGGCACCAGGAACTTTATGAAGAAAAAGATGCTTCATTTGACAGCTGTCAATAATGCTTCACAGACATTGATGTATGTATGTATATCTTTATTTATATTGAGACATCCAGGTACACAGCTCTTCACAGCAGTAACAAACGTGATGTAATAATATAACATATAGTGGAAATAAGTGCTTCAGAGATGAGTAAAATAGGAAAGGGAGTCTCTGCCCCAAAAAGCTTACAATCTAAGTGGTAAATAGGGAGAACTTACAGACACAGTAGGATGGTGTAAGTATGTTTGTAAGGGGTCAAGGTCAGTGCATTTGAGATGTATAATATCAGACAACGGAGCTACCATATGCTTCATTAAAGAGGTGTGTTTTAATAAAGGTCCTAAAAAGTGCTAGTCATATATTGAGGGGATGGACATTCCAGAGGTAGTGGAGTAGGACAGTGATTGAGAAAGATTTTATGTGGGAGATGACTTCATATACAAAAGGGGTAGACAGAAGACATCCTTTAGCAGAACGCAAGAGTCGGACAGGTGTATAGCAAGAAATTAGCACTCTGAGATGTAAGGAGGGGCAGAATAGTATAGCTTTAAAAGATTGGAGGATAATTTTGTAAGTTATACTGAGTTTAATAGCAAGCCAGGAGAAGGATTTCAGCAGGAGACGCTGAGACAGATTTAGGAGGGAGTAAAGTGATTCCAGCAACAGCCTTTAGGATAGATTGTAGGGAAGATAGGTGAGAAGCAGGAAGACCGGACAGCAGGAGGTTACAATAGACGAGATGGGAGAGAATGAGAAGCCTGCATTAGAGTTTTAGCAGTATAGGGACAGAGGAAAGGGCGTATATTTGCAATGTTATGGAGGTAAAAACGATAAGTTTATGCTACATTGTAAATGTGAGGGAGGAGTCAATTGTGACCTCTAGACAGCGTACTTGTGATACTGGGTATATGATAGTACTGTCAACAGTAATGTAGAAGGGGGCAGTAGGGAAGGCTTCGGATGAAGTATAAGGCGCTCCATTTGATAACAAAAATAACAATACAGACCGGCGCCGTTATAGTCCAATGGTGAAAAAGGTAATGTTCCATCCAAATGACAAAACATACATGGTAATAATTACAAGAAATGATGCCCAGTTAATACATACATACATACATACATACATACATACATACATACATACATACTTTGGGCACTATTGCTAAGCCTGCTGTCTACAAGCACTCTTCAATCCTTCTCCAACAAGGACTTCCCCAATTTATCCTCATTAATTTGTAAATCGCATGTTTACTCTTGTTTCCCAAATGCATAACCTTACATTTATCTGTATTAAACCTCATCTGCCATTTACCTGCCCAAGTTTCCAGTTTATCCAAGTCCTTCTGGAGGGAAATTACATCCCGCTCTGATTCTACTACCTTACACTATTTAGCATCATCAGCAAAGATGGATACTTTGCTCTCTATGCCAACCTAAAGGTCATTAATAAACAAGTTAAAAAGCAGTAATTAAATGCTATATAATATCTATTCACACATTTGCACAACAGATCGTGATAAGAATAACAGCAGAAGAGATAGAATTTGTCTGTGAATCATTTGTGTGTGAACGGAAAAAGCCTAATAAGTGAGCGATGTTGTGCATTACAAACTAACTAACTGTGCTAAACTGATACTATGATAGTGAAACTAAAGCTAAAGTACTGTATAGTGTCCTCAAAATAAATTGCAAAAATCTGCTACGGTGTTGCAAATACTGTATAACAGCTAAATCACAAAGACTAGCAGCTGGACGTTTGCTGCTTCTGTGTCATGCTGTTTCAGACCCCTGTTAAGGTTGCCCTTGTGACGTCTCAAACCATTACATCATAATAGCCCGATGTGCATTTCACTCAGAAAGAACTTCTCCCTTTGTATATATAACATAATGCATACAAATGTTTTTACTTGTACAGTAACCCCCATGGTACCATTTATTGACAGCAATCAATACATGCAGATGTGTTGCTTAATGTCTCAAACTGTTTTTCTGAATAACAGTATATACAAAAAAATAGATACGCGAATATCCAATGTTAGATAAGTTAACTTCCCACAGCATTGAACTGACAATTATTATTAGTAGTAGACTCAAATGAACGTACTGTGAACTCAACTTGTATCACTTTATGAAAATCATGTTTCTTAATATGCCTTCTAAGCCAACAAACATTCAGCTTCTATGCATGGGCCCCAGGACATAGCAGACATCGCTAGAGAAAATAAATGTGTGATGCACTCCATAAATTCTCTTGAGTGTCCTAAAGAATGCCATAAGCTTTTCCCTCATTTTCCTTAGCTTGAGGCTGAACATAAATCAGCATAACTCATGTTCCTCCCTGCTTTAATGGACAAACCACATATCATTAGCTAAGTGCAACATACTTTATAGCGTTTTTATATTGCAGGCAAAAGACAGGATGTTGGGTGAAGATTGGCTATTGAGAGACTCTTCCTTGTTTAACTTCCTGTTCCCATGGAGCATTCAACTATACGTAACCCATTAAAGGGGCAGTCCTGTCTATGCTGAAGCTGCCGTAAGGACAGTTGTGGATTTTTACCCTTAACATGGTGTATTGGGTGAAGACATATTTGTAGGTGAAACAACAATAGCAGTTCATTAGTGCAGAAATGGGAATCAGCTTGTGATGATACACAGTCCTACTTTGAGGGGATTCACAAAAATACATCATACCCCCACCCCCACCCCCCCATACATATCAAAAATACAACCCCAATACAAATAAAAATCAGACTAACCTTGTGGATGGTCTCAGGTTAGGCCCGTCGGCTGCGGGATGGGGGGTGGTTCCAGGAGACGGTGCACGGCAGGCACAGAGGATGGCGCTGTCTGCTGCGGTAAGGAGGGAGGGGAAGGTGGATGTCGGGCCCGGGAAGGTGGATGCCGGTAGGGGTGGGGGGAAGGTGGATGCCGGGAGGGATGGGGGAGGGGGGTGCCAGGGGGGGGTGGGGCAGATGGGAGAGGTGGATGCCGGTATGGGGGATGGGGACAGTGGGATGGATTGGGGCCCAAGGAGATGCAACGTGTGCAGAGGATGGATGCCGGTAGGGGTGACTCAGGAGAGGGAGGGAGGGGACAGTGGGATGGATTGTGGCCCGAGGAGATGCAACATGGCGGAGGATGGCTGCCGGTAGGGGGGACTCAGGAGGGGAAGGTGGATGCTGGTAAGGGGTGGGGGGTGTGGACAGCGGATGGCTTGGGGCCTGAGGAGAGGCTATATGCACGGGGGATGGATGCTGGTAGGGGGGACTCGGGAAGGGAAGGGGGGAGGGGACAGCGAGATGGATTGGGGCATGAGGAGATACCGCGTATGCGGAGGATGGATGCCGGTAGGGGGGACTCGGGAGGGGTGGAGGAGACAGCGGGATGGATTGGGGCCCGAGGAGATGCCACGTGCACGGAGGATGGATGTCGGCCCAGTAGGGGGGACTCAGGAGGGAAATGTGGATGCTGGTAGGGGGTAGAGGGGAGGGGACAGCGAGATTTATTGGTGCCCAAGGAGATGCCGTGTGCGTGGAGGTTGGATGCCGGTAGGTGGGAGGGGAAATTGGATGCCAGGTGAGGGGGGGAGGGGACAGTGGGATGGGGCCAGAGGAGATGCCGCCCAGTAGGGCCTGGCCTGCTGCTGGGGTGGGGCCCATGGGGGGTCTGAACAGGAGCCATCTGGGCCCTAGCTGGGGAGGGTGCTTAAGTCCCGCATGGAGGATGGATGCTGGTAGGGGGGGGAGGTAGGAAAGACTGGGAAGTTAGGATGGGACGGACTGTCAGACGGACACGAGTGACACGACACTACATAGACTCAGACAAAAAACAGACTAGAGTATACAGTACACAGACACACACACAACAGTCAGGGTGAAACACTCAGTCACACAAGCATAGTACAGATAACAGCATGTACTTATTGTGTGTGTATTTGAATAAGCAGCTGCACAGCCGTGAACATTCAAACACGCTTCTCCCGCCTGTGCAGTTGCTTATATTAGCTCCCAGTCTGTCCCACTCCCCACCCATGAGGAGGGCCCTGATTGGATCCCCTCTCCTCGCCTCATTTTTTTTTTGTTTTGGCACGGGCTTATTTATATATATTTTTTTCCAGACACTTTTTGTTTTTTTTCTGACACATGGGCCCAGCGGTGGCGGCGGGCAGCTGGGCCCCCTAACTCACCTGTCCCGAGTCGCAAACCCCCCCAGACCTCCCACCCCCGTTGGCAGCCCTGATTGTGGAGTACACCGTCAGCCCATTCTACAAAATCCTATACATATTGTGGAGTACATTGTCAGCGCGTTACACAAAATATCATTCTGGAGATTGGATATTTTTTATTCTCTTCCACATGAAAATTGACTGAATAGACCTATAGCTACCTCCAATTCCACAGTCCTTTCTTCAATACTGTATGTTGTGAAGAAGTTTCTCTGTGATAGAGAAAATGTTAGTCCTTTTTATTAAATGGAGCTAACCTTTTTCCTTCAAATCACAAATGACTGTAATTGACATCATACAGTATGTCATTTATCTTGTACCGAGGCTTAAAACACAATGAGGAAATATATTGTTTAGTGGCCCATAAAAACTCTTTTAAACTTTGTCAAATTGAATGATCTCAACGATTCTTTAAATGTTTTTCCTTCTTTTAAATTTATTTACATGGCTTTTTAATTGTACAGAAAACAATGCATAGTGTCCAAATGTAAAAATGTGGGCAATTTGTTCTCAACATACAGTTGTAGCAAGACTTAGGCTTCGTCCATGGTATGAACAATCGCGTGGACGTGTACGCACGCTGAGCGATCAGACTGCCTAAAGGCAGTGATCGCGTCCATACGGCATGCGGGCACATGTGCGCGGAAGTGGGAGGGGGCACACGTTGCACAAGAAATCAGTTAAAACAGATTTATTGGCGCGACGGGCGGTCACGTGAGCAGTTCGCCCAATGAACCTCTCCGTGATGTCACTGGCACGCCCCTAGACACGCCCACGGACGGCACGCGTTCCATGGCCAAGGAAAGCACCCGCTTTCCCTCAGCCTCCGTGCGCCTCCGCACGGGCGAAGTGTCTATTGACGCAGCCTTAGGATGCGGCAATGGTGAACGTGACGACGCGCAGGAGGGCGCGCGCAGTGTGATCCCATAGATGTGCCTCTATGAGGCTGTCTATAGAGCGCGCGAACGCGCATGGGAGCAGAGGCGTCATCGCTCGCGATGTAGGAGGAAACAGAAAAATCTGTTTTTACGTGTGGCAGCCAGGTCATGTGAGCGGTTTGACCAATAAGGGCGAACCAGCTCCGTGATGTCATGGCCATGCCCCGACATGCCTCCCCTTCACACAGATCTCTCCTGCTGCAGGCGGTGGGGAGAACCTGAGTGAACGCTTGCGCCCTCTCCAGCGTTCACTGTGGCTGCAGCCTACAGTAACTGTTCTCAGTACCGCAGACAAACATGCTGAAATTTACGGCGGCACCTGGGAGGATGCATACTGTGGAGGACCATGCTTCTGAATGTGATCCCACAGTGTTAATCCTGTGTTTGATGGGCCATCAGAGAGAGAAGAGAAGCCAAAACTAAACCTTTTAGATGAGCTGTGCCTCCATCACCATCTCCGTGTGCCACCGCCAGCTGCTCTGAAGGTAAGAAGCAGTCTCCGGTCTTTCAAACCCCCTTGATGACATAGATGCCCAAAGATGGGTCTCTACTAGCGATGTGGAAAGCATTTTTTGCAGATTTGGATCAAAAGAGAGAGAGAGTGTGGGGGAGAGAGAGTGTGGGGGGGAGAGGCGGAGGATGGCGCTGTCTGTTATTGTGTATGTATTTGAATAAGCAGTTGCACAGCCGTGAACATTCAAAAAAAGGTGTTTTTGAATGTTCACGGCTGTGCAGCTGCTTATTCAAATACATACACAATAACAGACAGCGCCATCCTCCGCGCCTGCCGTGCACCATCTCCTGGAACCACCCCACATCCCGCAGCCGACGGGCCTAACCTGAGACCATCCACAAGTTTGGCAGAGACTTGCATCCACAGCCGCAGCAGCATATTGGAGAAGGATTTTGGCGATTTCATCCGCCCACAGGAGTACATTGCGGGCAGCAGGTTGACCGACGGCTTCAGGCGCATCAGTGAGTCGCGCGGAGCGACGCACTTCCGGTTTCGGAACGGAAGAGATCCCTGAAAGTCACGTGTCAAACGGAGCTGCAGCCGGCGAAAAAGCTACCTGAGAACCCCTGCTTATGATCTGTGGCAATGCTGTAAGTAGGATTCTGGTTTTAACCAACCGGATCCCACATCTGCTACAATTAATTGTGTTTAATAAATTTATCATATACCAGTCAGCCTTATTTGTTTTATGTAGTGTTGTCTTGTCCTGTCTGTTGTGTGTATTTTATATCATTGCATATCTGCACTATGATGTGTTTTTCTTGTTTCTCTTTTCTCTGCATATATTGATGGAGTCCACACTGTGAAGCTACAGCAGGAAAGCTATATCTATAGCCACCCTCCGTGTGAGAACATTTCAATATTGAACATTACCTTTTTCACCATTGGACTATAACGGCGCCGGTCTGTATGGTTATTTTTGTGTTCTGTTTTACTAACTGAGTCTTGGAGTTAGTGTCACCTGGCAGCCTAGTCATATTTTTTTAATTAATTAATTTGTGTGTAGGGTCACATTCATATCACATTATTATCACTTAGGATTGTATTATTAATTCTTTTAGCGCTATATACACCCTCTTTTTTCCTTGGCTCCATTTGATAAGTTTGACTCGGCGGAGGGACATCCAGGATGATATAGTGGAGGGACATTCTGAGACTTATGGCTTTAAGCAGGTGTAAGGTCAGGGGTTAAAAGGTACATGTGTGTGTCATCAGCATAGAGGTGATATTTGGACCCTAGAGATGTGATAAGGTCATCTAGAGAGCGTGTAAAGAAAAAAGGGAAGAGGCCCAAGGATAGAGCCAAGGGGTATAGAGAGATCAACATAGGAGGAGGTGTTAACAAATGAGACACTGAAAGTATGATGGGAGAGGTACAGATGCAGCGGCCGTTATCCGATCCTTTCTCTGAGCCGTTTTAGTAAAGTCTGCTGAATTCCACGTGGCATTCACTCGTTAATCTTCCGTGAAGGCTGCCAATAAAACTCTGTTTACCGTTGTTGATTTAATTGATTACCTGGATTATGATTTGTTTGTGTGCTGTTCTGCGCATATCCGCCAGATAGTAAAAGTGAATCCCTTTGTGAATCCCAGTGGACAGTGGGTAGTCAATATGCAGGTGTTTAAAAAAACAGAAAAAAAAGTGTCCACTACAGTGATCCATTGTAAATTGACCTTGGTCGCTGAAGACATTATCAAATGTAGGCGTTTCATAATTAAAGTCTCATAACAGAATGTTGTGGATATTATTCTACATTGCTATGCATGCTCAATTGCTGAATGGACATACACTGAACATCATGTCAAGTCCTTATACTAAGCCGGACTGCAGTTATACATATTTAACTTTTTCTGCAATTAATGCTGGAACAGATAATAAGGCGACTTTAGCAGAGATATATGGCTACATCATTGACAAATATGATTTCTTCAAATTTTCACCAAATCAACGTGGGTGGAAGCATTCGATAAGGCAAACTTTAACTATTATTGATTGCTTTTTTGGCATAGCCCCTCCTCCGGGAAGTAACAGAGGTTTTGGTCAGTGTTCCCAGCTTTTGACGGTATATTTGATCATGGCGACTTCAGAAGGAGACATGTCGGGATTAATCCATTTAAGACTTGTACTTCCCCAACCTGCAATGTGTCACCATGGTTTACCAATACTATTGGAATAACGGGCTGACCGTCACTAAAAACCTGGTGAACTGCAATCCTTGTCATCTGGCCCCACCTGATTACCAGCTTCAGCAGGCATATGTCAACTTTAATGCAGACTACATGAGTGACCCCAGCTTGTACGCACAATACACCTCTGCCATTGGCTAATCTCCACCCGGTTGGCAAAGTTTATAATGAAGGTAAATATAGTGTACTATACAGTATTCATTTTAATTCCCAATGACACTACAGTATACAGTATGGCTGCCTGTATGTACAGTATGCCTGCCATAGCCCGTCAATGCTTGTGCACATGTGCACTAGAGTGTGACTTGATGCATGTGCACTACCGGAACTTATAGCATAATTTTTTTTTCAGAAAAGAAACTTTGAAATCGAGCATCACAAGAAGATAAGGATGAAGTTCAATGGAACTCTAATATCGCTTTTTAAAAATGTTGCCTTTTTTACTTTTATACAGTCAGTATTACCAGCTTCACGCTTTTAAAACTTTGCCATGCAATTATTTTGGATAACATACTGTACAGTATGTGATCATTTAAAATTTCACGCTGAGATGTTTCTTGCTTTTATTCCACGTCCTGGTTAATGGGGTGTACTGTATAATGCCTTCACAAATAATGGTGAACTTATCAAAATAATTATTTGATACTATGGTTTTCTATTGAAGGGTTCCACATGCATGCGCATTGTGAAATAGTGTAGAAATCCTTCACTGCCAATCGGACGTAGAAATCCAACAGGAAAAAAACAAATTTAAAGTAACATTTTTTTTCTTGAGAAGGAGAGAATAATTGTGAGTTTTAAACCAAACCTTATGTGATGCATTGTTTTCATATTTAATCAAATTTTACATTGTTAAAATCAAAGCATTTTTATTTTCTCAATGATGTTGCATTTTGCTGTATAATTCCTTCATGCTAATCCCAGCATTAGACCAAGACAGACCAATTGAGTTGCACCTTCCCCCCACCCACCCTCTCAAAGCCAAGCAAAAGGCATTTGACTCGTTATCAATACTTCCCCCAGGCAAAGGACATTCACACACAAAGACACATACTGTAATGTTTCAGGCTTTGGCTCTTGGTTGAGAAATTACTTTTCCTGGTTTCACACACATGTGCATGGCTGATAATTCCAGCATTGTGATTTGTGTAGAATGACTTCACTGCCAATGTGAATTTCAAGTCTGAAAAAAAAAAAATTCATACCTGTATTTGGCTTTTTTTTCTCGAGAAGGGCTGAATAATTGTGGGATTTTAAGAGAACATTATGTGATGCATTTTTTTCATATTTAATACATTTTTATATTTATCAAATCCCTACCTTTTTATTTCTCTATGAGGTGGCATACTCTATTGCAGTATTCTAAGACTTGGCATGTGCAATTTATCCCGGGTCATAATCCCCCCCCACCCCAAAAAAAATAATAATAATATTTATTCAATAACATCAATCTCAAGATTTGTAGGGCTTGGTCTGCTATTCATACTGTTAACAGAAATCTTCCCCACACACACAGGCAATGAAGTGATACTGTAAACTTTTATTACATTTGCAAACAGTTCAAACAGTTGTTTTCTAAACCTGTTCTTACCTTACTACAGTACAGTACCATACTACATGCCAGTGGCATTCCCATTGCGCTGTAAAAAAATGGGCAAAATGCTGCTAATAAAGTTAATGTAGTTGTTGCATTTTTGTACAGTCAATATGTCTCTCCATAAAATCTTTATTCCTTTTACTAATTCCTACTTGTTGGACAGTTTCATAACCTTTCTTATATGATGCTTCAGGCAATGCCACAAAAGTGTGTGAGGTTCAAATCTGGTGATCTGGAATGGGAAGGGAAAAAAATGTTGAATTAGTTGAACAAATAAAAACAGTTTTAAAACAATGAGAAAAAGTTACTGTACATTGGATCACTTACTCCGGTGGCTTCTTAACGCAGTTGATCCCGATTGCAAGAATATAGGAATAGAGGCAGTATGTTTAGGGTCATTGTCCTGGAAGAACCGGTGACCGCCAGATGGGAAATCATGCCTAATGTATTTAACAATATTGGTGACAATTTTCTCTTGCAAAAATACTTTATCCACGATTCCTGGACCAAGAGAAGAAAAAATGATGGAAAAAATGAACATTAGGGTACTAAATAAAGTACAGTAGTACAGTGCATCAGGCATTACTTTACCATCAAATATGATTATGCATCCTGGTCCACGTCTAGATATCGCACCCCACACATGCATCTTCGGTGGGCTCTTGGGGCGCGGCTTCAGGGATAGCCGGCATTTTTTGCAGAATGCAAAGTGGCAAATCTCTTAAGAGCTACAGTTGTCTCACTAGAAAAGATGGATACACAGGGGGTGATGGAGTGTGTCACCGACAGGTACAGTCATAGGCAGCCAATTCTGGTTGTAGTCAACAGCAGCGTAGCCAGCGTTGGTATATAGGGTAGAATAAGGTGGGGTATGGTGGGGGGAAGAACAGAAAGGGGCTGATAGTGTAGTATGTCAAGAACACTTTAATGCACAATACACATATAAAAAGCCCACCTGAGGGCGTACTCACATTTGGCACAGCCTTTGAGGGCATATAAAGGTATCTTTAGCAGCAACACGCTGCCCTGGGTGAGTCTAGTCCGACTTGGTCTCCCGTTGGCGATCCCCACAAGCGGCCGCTGGGGTACTCGCATGGTTGACTCCCGTCGGCGTCTAACGTTGTCATGGTAGCTAGTGATAGGTTATAATATACACAAAATATCTGGGTGGAATTGAACATGACTTAGATATAATAAATATAGTTTATTCCTTAAAGAAGGTGAACACACAAGATGGTACAAATAACAGACAAAATATAGCACTTACTTAGGGGATGGACAATGAAGCAATCAGGTACAGGATTGGCAATTCATTCAGCAATACAGGATACAAAAGAAGACATCACGAAAAGACAATGGGTATAGGGTTTACACTGGTTTATATGGATTCCAGTCCCATACCCTGGCATTGAGTGCAAGACATTGGATGACAATTATCTGCACCCAATCCCTCCTTGCCACCTCACTTGAGAGGCAAAGTAATACCTGCCCACTGGGTGGGAATTATTCTAATCAGGGGCTCATTTCCCTAGCCCCCTCCCAAAAGGCTAGGCGCCTCAAGGTCTGCCTGGGACAGGAAAACCTTTGTCTGTAGGTGTGAATTACAACACTTACAGACCACTCAAGCTCTGCTTTTCTCCACCCTATTGTACACAATCAGAGTGGTTTTACCTTTGATCAGGGGCCTGTTCTAGACAAAGGGTCGCCCTCCTGAGCATTAACATAAAGCAGAGTCAGTAACTTTCTCGGGTTTTTATACCAGCCTTGCAAAACAGTACATTCTTTAATATCTACACATATTAAAATAATCCGTTCTGTGGGTTTGAGCGGGCTGAAATTTACCAGGTCCTCATGCCGGAGGACCCTTGCCATAGTGGCCAAATATCAGCCTTCCACGACCCCCAGAACCGGAGATACAAAAAACAAGTTAAAATCCCCTATTAACTTTAATGCAGGATTCTCCGCTATAAGCTAAAAGAAATCACTGCATTTCACTCTTCCATTGAAATCAATGGGCTCCACCGCTATAGGCTTTCAATGGAGCAACTCCGCCATTGTAGTCAAGGGAGAAATCACAATTTTCACATTTGCCCATACTCCGTCTGGTTGATCGGAGAGGGCTGGAAATGGCCATGCAGTCATGCCGGAGTGACTACATGCGACCAAAATCCCAGCCCTCTGGTACTCACAGAACCGGAGATATAGGTTTACACTTTATACACATTTGGACTTAGCCATTTCAAAGCCACGCGGCTTTCTTCCATTAGAATCAATAGGGCCGGCGTGACCATAGGATTCAATGGGACCTCCGCTTCCATTGAAGTCAATGGGAAACACACACTTTTTAACAGTTAACCCTACTCCGTCCGGTTGAGGGGAGAGGGCTGGAAATTGCCATGTAGTCATGCCGGAGCAGTGTCTACATCAGGCCTGCACAACATACGGCCCGCGGGCCGCATGAGGCCCGCCTGGCCTCTCTGTGCGGCCCGCGATGACTCCGGCCGGGCGCCAGTTAATTAAATAAACTTTAAAAAAAAAGAGTTTAAAAAAAAAAGTTTTAAAAAATGGCGGCGATTCATCTCCCCCCCCCCCCTCCCCTCTTCCCTCCCCCCCCCCCCCCTCCCTCCCCCCACCCCTCCTCCCTCCCCCTTCCTCCTTCCCCCCCACCCCCCTCCCTCCTCCCTCCCCACCCCCGGGTTTTGCGGTTAGCGGGGGCAGCAGCATGAGGAGGATGCAGCAGCCGTGAGTATTTTTTTTTTCAATAGCAGGATGCCGGGGGCGGGTTGGAGGTCAGAGCATGCCGGGGGCAGAGCTTAGTACTGGGGAGAGGATATGGTGCGTGTGTGTGTATGTGTTTGTGTGAAAAACGGGCTGGTGGGGGGTGGGTGAGAAAAACGGGCTGGTGGGGGGTGGGTGTGAAAAACGGGCTGGTGGGGGGGGGGGGGTTGGGGAGCTTCCTTGCTAGATGGACCAGCACTGCGCACTGCAAAGAAGGCTCTATATGTTCTCGCGCATGCGCAATGGAGACGAAAAAGAATGGAAATATATCTAAGTTCCCGCGCATGCGCGATGCGCACGGACTAGAATCAAAATACAGTCTAAAGCCTTCTTTGCAGTGCGCAGTGCTGGTCCATCTAGCAAGGAAGCTCAATTTGTTGGCCACTTACTTATGAACAACTATATATTCTCACTACTGGGTCTCATCGTTGCTCCAGAGGGGTTAACACCCTGACTCCTAGCATCCCCTGTCTTTTGTATCCCTCTAATATTAAGTGGACATCTGGGATAGCACGATTCAATAATCAAAGACATGGATGCCAGATATTTCTGATTTAATACATTTTTAATCCACATTACACATTACTTTGGTAATATATGGTTTAAGGAATTTATTAAAAGTTAATTTTTACACTAGTTTGGTGTGCATATAAGTGAATTCTTTTAGGGTACACATTCATTTTGTGTTTCCCTTCCCCCCTTTTCTGATTCACTTTTCAGTTCACAGTTTGCACCCATCTTTTTGATTACCTCACTTAAATATTTGACTACATTATTCAATTGGTATGGTCCTGTGATTACTCCCTATCCCTCTGTTGTTTCTATAAGTGACTTTTTTTGGGGTACTCTATTTAACCCCTTCTAGGGAGTGGATCCATCTCGCATACGTACCATGGCTGGTTATTTGACTAGTGGCATGGATATGTCTGGCTGGCAAGATGAGGCAAGAAATGTCTTCACTAAAACATCACAGGGTACCTCTGATACAGGTCACGACATTGTAAATTATTTCCGTAACATTTCCCAACTCTTGCGTACTCAGTCCCAAGTCTGGTGGGAGATCACAAGTCTACAAAGTTACCTGGACTCGAATATGATCCCCAGAGGACTTAATTTCAATCTAAGTCCTGCTTATCACATTACTTCTCAGGATTTTATTAAAAAGTGGTGAGACTTAGGAGAGTAGTCATATTGAGGGGAGGAAAGAGTGGTCATATTGAAGGGGAGGGGTAGAGTGTGGCATATTGAGGTGAGGGGGAGAGTTTGTCATATTGAGGTGATGAGAGTGTGACTATGAGGGGATGGGATAGTGGTGTCATATTGAGGGGATTGGGGAGATTGTCATATTGAGGGGAGGGGGAACGAGTGTCATATTGAAGAGAGGGGGAGAGAGTGTCATATTGAGGGGATTGGACTGGGCATTGCGGGGAGGGAGAGAGAGTGTGGCATTTTAGGGGGAGGTGAGTGTCATATTTAGGGGAGGGGAAGTGTCATATTGAGGGAGGGGGATATGTCATATTGAGGAGGAGGGAGATAGAGGAGTAGTCATAATTAGGGAGGAGATCGTGTGTCATATTGAGTGGGAGGGGGAAGAGTTCATATTGAGGGAGAAGAGAGATGTGTCATATTGATGGGAGGGGCCGCGTGTCATATTGAGAGGAGGAGGAAGTGTCAGTGAGGGGAGGGAAGAGAAATTTCATAATTGGGGGAGGGAGATAGATGTGTCATATTTGAGGTAGTGTGAGTTTGTCCTATTGGGTGGAATGGTGATAGAGTTTTATAATTGATGGGAGGGTTAAAGAGGTCATATTTAGAGGAGTTGGGAAGATGTTTCTATTTATGTGATGGGGATAGAGTGTCATTTATTGTGAGGGTGAAGTGTTCATATTGAGGGGAGGGAGAAGAGATTGTCATATTGATGGTTGGAGTAGAGAGTGTTCATATTGAGGTGGAGGGCGAGGAGTGTCATATTGGGTAGTTGGGTGCGTGTCATATTGAGGGTAGGAAGAGAGAGTGTCATATTGAGGGAGGGAGAGAGAGTTCATATTGAGGGAGGGGAGAGTTGTCATATTGAGGGAGGGGGAATTGTATATCTAGGGAGTGGGAGAGAGTGTCCATTTTAGTTGAGGGCTAGATATTGTCATAATGAGGAGGGGATCGTATGTCAATATTGAGGGGTATGGGAAAGTGTGTCATCTTGAGGGAGGGAGAGTGTGTCATATTGATTGGAGAGGAATTTGTCCAGATTGAGGGGGAGGGGGAGCAGTTTGTCATTTTGAGGGGATTGGGGATAGAGTGTCATATTGCTTTGAGGGGGCGTAGTGTTATATTATAGGAGGTGGATAGACGTGTCATTGAGGGTATTGGATATAGGTCATTATGGAGTATAAGTGTCATAAATGAGGGGAGGGATAGGAGAGAAGTGCATATTGAGGGGAGGGAGAGAGAGGTCATGAATTGAGTTGGAGGGGAGAGACGTGTGTCATCTTGAGGGATGGGAGATGTGTCAAATGAGGGAGGGGAAGAGTGTTGTCATATTGGAATGGGCGGGGGATAGTGTTCAAAATTGAGGGGAGGGGGCGAGTGTGGTCATATTGAGAGAGGGGGAGTGTGTTCATATTGAGGGGATTGGGAGAGAGTGTCATAATTGAGGGGTAGGGGGAAAGAGTATCAAAAAAGGGAATGAAACACAAAATGAATGTGTACCCTAAAAGAATTCACTTATATGCACACCAAACTAGTGTAAACATTAACTTAAATCAAATTCCTTAAACATATTTACCAAAGTAATGTTTCCTTGTGGATTAAAAATGTATTAATCAGAAATATCTGCATCCAGGTCTTTGATTATTGAATCGTGCTATCCAATGTCCACTTTAATATTAGAGGGATACAAAGACAGGGATTCTAGGAGTCAGGGTGTTACTCCCTCTGGGCAACGATTATACCCAGTACTGGAGACTATATAGTTTGTTCATAATAGAGTGTCACAATTGAGCTTCCTTGCTAGCTGACCAGCCCTGGCGCACTTGCACATAATTCTCTATATGTTCTCGCGCATGGGGGCTACCAAAGTTGAGACTAAAAAATACTTTAAATATATCACTCCTGTTGTCCGCTTCCGCGTCGCTTCCTCGCAAGTTCTGGCCCTGGTACTACTCATCCCATTAGTCTAAAGTCCCTGCACATGCGCAGTAGACAACTGGAATGCGATCACCACGGTTGTAGATTTTGATATTGTGGGTGGCCTTAACCATCCTCTCACTAACAGGTCCGGTTTTATTATGGGCAAATTATGCCTAAATAAGAGGTACAAACAACGGACTTTCTTTGATAATTCCTTTATTGGAGTTGTTGAGTACGTTTGATGAGTCAGTCTTTGAAGTGCTATTCAGTGCTCCCTGTGCAAACAGCTGATAGCAATTGATTTTGTAATTAGGGTATTGAAGGGGTATACAGAGGGTTCAGACCTCTCTCCCCTAAAATTTGTCCCTGAAGAAGCTCCTTGCTGTAGGAAACGCGCGATATTTGTTCTGCCGCACTTTGATTGTCCGTCAGGGGACCTTTCCTCGTCTTGTACTTTTACTGTTGCCTGTCTTTTCTATTCTAAGTCTTCCTTTTGTCTATTATCAGTTGGGTCTCCGGGTCTAACTCTCTCTCATTATTCCTCGCCCTCTACAGAAGATCTCAGCGTCGTACTGGATGGGATGCGGTTTGTCTTCACTTTGTTTGTCCGAACTGGTTTTGTGTGCCTTCTTTCCCCTTGCACTCTATGTGAGGTTTTTTCCCAGTTTTTCTGTAGCGTATTCAACCCCAGCACTGCTGTCCTGGTGGTTTATGTTGCAGGATGTCGTATCATCACTACACTGTATGGGCTCGCTTTAACTGCCTCGGCACTGTCTTTACACACTAAAGCCTTCTTTGCGATGCGCAGTGCTGTTCCACTAGCAAGGAAGCTCAATTTGTTGGCCACTTACTTAGACAACATATATTCTCACATTACGATGGGTCTCACATCGTTGCTCTCCAGAGGGTTAACACCCTGACTTCCTAGCATCCCACTGTCTTTTTGTATCCCCTTAATATTAAGTGGATCATCTGGTAGCACGATTCATATCAAAGCTGGATGCCAGATATTTCTGATTTTAATACTGTTTAATCCACATTACACATTACCTTTTGGTAATATATGGTTTTAAGAATTTATTAAAAGTTACTTTTTTACAACTAGTTTGTGGTGTGCATATAAGTGCATTCTTTTAGGGACACATTCATTTTGTGTTTCCCTTCCTCCCCCTTTTTGCTGATTCACTTTTCAGTTCATCGTTTTGCACACCCATCTTTTTGATTAACACTCACACTTAAATATTGAACAGCATAGTCAATTGGTAGGGTCCTGTGATACTCTCCCACCCCTGTTTTTTCTATAATTGACTTTTTTGGGTCCTCTATTTAACCCCTTCTAGGGATGGATCCATCTCGCATACTTACCATGGCTGGTTTTTGCTAGTGGCATGGATATGTCTGGCTGGCAAGATGCATGCAAGAAATGTCTTCACTAAAACTCAACGAGGGTACCGTCTGATACATGTCCCGCCCTTGTAAATTATTCCGTAACATTTCCCCACTCTTGCGTACTCAGTCCCAGTCTGGTGGGAGATCACACACCAGTCTACAAAGTTACCTGGAACTCGAATATGTCCCCCGAGGACTTAATTTCAATCTAGTCNNNTAAGTCCTGCTTATCACATTACTTCTCAGGATTTTATTAAAAAGTGGGAAGATACTTTGTCCAGATGCTCTAATGAGCTTATGAATCTCCTCATTGACCATGAGAAGTCAAGGTTAGATGTGACCAATAAAGACCTTGATGTCAACCTTAAGGACCTCAGTAAATATAATCAACTACAGGAATTTGAGGAGATGGAGAAAAAACTGGAAACTAATATGATCAAGTTCAGACAAGAGTTGAAGGATAGAAAACATACTAAATTTTTACGTGACACCAATGATTACAAGCAGGGTACAGTTTACAGATACCCTATTAGGTCTAGAAGAAGAGGCACTTATTCTGATTATTCCTCATCAGAGACAGATGCCTCTGATAATGAACAAAAGGGCACCAGACCAAAGGGTTCTAACAAAGGTAGAGGTAGCAAGGCCACTAAAGATACCCAGGTGGGTTTTTTAGCGCAGGCCCTCCAAAACGCAAAACCAGGAGAGGAAAAAAGGTCTTTAAGAACAAAGAAAAATCCCAATGCACCCACCCAATGACTAACAACTGTATAGACAATGATGCCCTGCAAGTTTTCAATCTGTCCAATCATTCCTTTAGTGACAGTCAACTCAATCTGTTAAGGAAGGGACTATCCTTTTCACCCACCTCGGACTTCAATCTATTCGAGTGGGTGAAGGATCTGAACCTCTTTGGCAGAAGGCTATTGCTACATAAATTCCATTCCAAGCGCATTGCCAATAACCCAAATGCACTCACAGATGGAATGACTGTACAGGAAAGACAAGATGTTGAGGATCTCTGTCAGTTGTTTGACCAAAACACTGTACCTGATAGTGACATAACTGGTCCTTTTACTCACCTTAAGACCAAGAGCCACTTTACACCACCCATTACCATCTGTCCGGCTGTTGAATTATTTGTTGGCTGTGTTACTAGGGACCTGGAAGCCGAACCAAAACACTATAAGTCTGATAATAACCTCACATTTGAGGAAAAAACTGGCCTAAGAGATCTAATGTCTAACAAGGCCTACACCATCAAACCATCTGACAAAGGTGGTAACATTGTTATATTAGATACTGAAGCCTATGTTAAGGAGAACATGAGACTTCTCAATGACAAAGATTGCTATGAGATCCTGGAACGTAGTCCCACATCCGAATATAAATTAGAACTGTTGAACATCTTACAGGATGCCATTGACGCAGACATGATAAGCCGAAGTGAGTTTGATTTTATGTACCGCAAGTCACCTACTGTGGCGACGTTCTATACCTTACCTAAGGTACATAAACGCCTACAGTCCCCTCCTGGTCGCCCAATTGTCTCGGGCAACAATTGTTTGTCCGAAGGCAGTAGCATATATCTGGATAAGGTCCTGAGGGATTTTGTCATCAGCCTCCCATCGTATGTTCAGGATACGAAAGACACACTAAAGAGACTGGATGGCATCCATGTTACATCTCAGACCATCCTTGTGAGTTTAGATGTTGAATCGTTATATACTTCCATCGTCCACAAGAATGGTCTTACTGCTGTCAGACATTTTCTAACAACTAGGGACCGTAGGTTCAATAGACACAACTCATTTGTGTTAGACCTACTGAACTACGTCTTAACATCACAAGTACTTTGTTTTCGAGGGCTGTATTACCTACCCAAGATACCCAAGGTTCGGCAATGGCACAAGCTTGTGCACCAACTTATTCAATCTTGTACCTGGGCTGGGGGAGCGTCCCCGTTTTTAATGAGGACTCTCTATGTACAACTGACCCATCCTCTATGTGGATCAGGTACATGATGATATCCGGCTATTACTCTGGGAAGGAAACCAGTCAACTGTTACGATTTGGTGAGAAGCTGAATACAAACACGCTTCACCTATGCTTACAACCGGTGCTGATACCACACCCTTCAATAACATTCTTAGATTTGAACATCTAGTTGATCAGATTGTACATACAAACCACTGTGTTTTAGGAAAAGCACAGCAAACCACCAGGCCTTGTTAACTACTCTGGCACATAGCCAGCATCCCGGAGTTTGGTACGGGTATTCCAATAGAGGGCCAGTACCTCCGTCTCCGCGTAACTGCTGCTCTACGATCTAAGAATTTACCACTCAATCTAAGAACTTCGATCCAGGTTCCTCAAACCGTAGGTTTCAAAATCATCAAAACATTGAATAAGAGGCTTACATCGGCACTCACAGTGAGAGGGCCTCACTCCGTCCGTAATAATGAGAATCACAGGACAAACATCAGAGTCATTGGCACACCTTTAAAAAGATGGTGGGCCATTAAACAGATCTTGTGCTAGACATTGGCTCCTTCTCAGGCCAGATGACGACCTGGCGAAAGTCCTAGGCCCTAATAAGACCATTATTACCAGCAGGCTGTCTAGGAACCTACGGATTCTCTAGTGAACAGCCACTTCCGAGCGGGCCAAGTACCACTACTTGGTTGAGTCCCCCGTGAAGGCATGTACCGTTTTCCAGGTGAGTTAAGCGTGCATAGACACATCAATGTTGTGCAAAACATTCGCAATCTGACAATACTTCACATTCGTGTGGATGTTTTTTTAATTGGCCGCACTACCAACGTTATCTATCTATCACATCAATTGTGTTAGAGATACTTGTAATGGACGACCAGAGCAGCTACGCAGACGTGTCTTTGAACACATTAATTCCATCAAACACTCTTGCTTAGAACATCCTGGCTAGACAATGTCCATACAAGTCATTACTGCGAATATTATGTCCAATCCAAATTCATGGGCATGTATGCATTTGAAATGTCCCATGAGAGGTGGAAACCTGACCAATCCCTGCTTCGGATCGAATCGAATGGATTTACAAATCGAAAAAACATAGGAGCCCCAACGGTCTTTGAGGGTTTACACCTTTAACGCCCTTCATTTAAGCAAGGACTACTGGTCGACCATATTTACCCTTCCATCTACTCACATATGTGTAATTACATTTTCACCTGTCTCTGCGATATCCAGTTATGTCATTTCATGTCCACTCACTACAAATTCCCACCTCGGTATTGAAAAAATAATAGATTATATTATTCAATTATTATTATTTAGACTAGATGACTATAATATCAAGTTCTATAAAACCAGCAGTGGGTTTAGTTCTGTGTAATGTGTGTATATAAGTTATATATAACGAGTAAGATAATAAATTATAGACACATATACAGTTCATACTTTTTCAAGGATTGTGGGTTTAAGTGATTTATCCAACAACGTTGCATTGAAAGTTGACCATTTTTTGTGTTTTTACTACAGCATGGGGACTGCAATAATTTTATTTGCATTGTCACCAATCCAATATGTGAACACAGGTTCTTTACTACCCTTAATCCTTAAATCGACACTCAGTACCCCTTGTATGTGCCTAAATCATAATTTACTTCTCCATGTATCATCCTTCTCCCCTGTAGGAATCTGAACTCCCATGTTCAAGTCATCATGTTTGGGCAGTTCGCGACATAATTCCTAATCCTTGGGCATGTCGCATTACAAATTACCATAATCGGAAAACGATTTCTAAGTGGCCGCGCATGGCAATACACAAAGATGCGTTGCCAGATAAACATTTTAAGTTCTCACGCATGTGTGCCGCTGTTCCGCGCTAGCAGCTCTTGTAATTCTCCCGAAATATATTTCTAAGTCCCACGCATGCGCACCATGACCGAGGAACTCGTCCATAACTCCTAAGTTTTTGCGCATGCGGCGGTGTCGACGATATAATAAATTGCGCAATGTAATGGCACAAAAGGGGTAAAAAACTTCTCTATGTTGCTCGTTCTCCGCATGCGCAATGGAGATGAAAAAGAATGTAAATTATCTAAGGTCCCCCGCATGCCCGCGATCCGCACGGACTAGTAATCAAAATACAGTCTAAGTCCCCTTCACAATGCGCAGTGACACTGGATCTGGGCGATCACTGTTTTATGGCCTTAAAATCTCTGTTACGAACAGCCTGTTTATGATGGGAATTATGCCAAATAACGGTACAAAACAATTGGACTTTCTTTGGATAATTCATTTATATGGAGTTTAGTACTTTGATGATCAGTCTGGTGAGTGAGATCAGTGGTCGCATGTGGCCCAACACTGATAGCAATTGATTTTGTAATATGGGTCTTTGAAGGGTATAAAGGGTTGCACCTCTCTCCCCAGTAAAAACATTTGTCCCGAAGAAGCTCCCTTTGCTGGAGGAAACGCGCTTTGGACCCAATGGTTTTCAGTCTCCTCCCTTGGAGCTGTTTTAAATGTAGTGTCTGTAGTCTCCTGGGTTCAACTTTGCAGACCTGCATGCTAGTCGTTTAATAAGTCATTTATTTTTCCACTGTTTGTGTGGAGTGCTTTCCTTGCGGCACTCTAATGTGAGTTGTTTTTCCCAGTATAAAAATTCTGTGCTATTCACCCCATCAACTGCGGTGTCGGTTGATGTATGTGTGCAGTTCTGATCATCACTACACTGTATGGCTCGCTTTAACTGCCCAGGCACTGTCTTTCACACACTAAAGCCTTCTTTGTCATTGCGCAGTGCTTTCCATCTAGCAAGGAGCTCAATTTGTTGGCCACTTACTTTATGACAACATATATTCTCACACTTTACGACTGGGTCCCATCGTTGCTGCTCCAGAGGGGTTAACACCCGACTTCCTAGCATCCCCACCTGTCTTTTTGTATCCCTCTAATTTAGTGGACATCTGGGATACACGATTCATTCAAAGACATGGATGCCAGATATTTCTGATTTAATACCTGTTGTAATCCACATTACACATTACCTTTTGGTAAATATATGTTTTAAGAATTTATTAAAATTTACTTTTTTACACTAGTTTTGTTGTGCATATAAGTGGAAATTCTTTTAGGGGACACATTCATTTTTGTTTCCCTTCCCCCCCTTGTGCTGATTCACTTTTCAGTTCACGTTTGCAGCACCCATCTTTTTGATTAACACATACACTTAAATATTGAACGAGGCATATTCAATTGGTAGGGTCCTGTGATCACTTCCCATCCCTCTGTTTTTTCTATAAGAGGGGGAAGAGTGTCATATTGAGAGGCGGGGGAGAGTGTCATATTGAGGGGGAGGGGGAGAGATTGTAATTTATGGGAGGGGAAAGTGTCAAATTTGAGTGTTCCATATTTAGGGGAGGGAGATAGAGGAGTGTCATATGATGGAGGGGAGAGAGTCATATTTGCGGACAGGAGGGGGATAGAGTGTCATTTAGGGGAGGGGGAGAGAGTGTCATATTGAGGGAAGTTATACATGGTCTGGATGCTGACTTGTGGGGGGGGGTCTGACAATGGGATCTGACTTGGGGGGGGGATGTGGAGGGGGTATTGTGTGTTTGATGTGGAGGGGGTATTGTGTGTTTGATGTGTAGGGGGGTATTGTGAGGGGGAGAGATGGTGTATAAGAGATAATGGGGAGTATCGTAAAGGTTGAGAGTGAGTGGTTCTGGGGGAGATATGAGGATGATGTGATGATGAGATTTGCTGGAGGGAGAGATGATGATTGATGATGAAGATGATGATGATGATGATTATATGGATGATGATGATGATATGATTATGATTATTGATGTAAAACACTTGCGGAAACCCAGACTGTTTTTTTTTCCTTGGGGCATTCGGCCCTTTTCACTTTCACGATTTGGTCGAGAGGCCTGTCTTACATCCTTGCCAAATCCCAACCCCTCTGGTCCCAACGAACCGAGTTATAGTTCCTCCAGTTTACCTTTTTCAACAACTTAGTGTTTGAAAGCCACAGCATCTTTTCCTCCACCATTACGGTCAATGGTCGACCGTCCTGGCCGGCGGCTACCCTTTGTCTCGCCGCCATTAATTGGGAGTCGGTACCCTTTTGGGGTCAAGTGAGGGTTCCTAACATCTAGGTGCAAAAGTGGAATTTATTTCTAGGTTCCTAGACAGAAGTTCCCACGTCAATTGGCCGTGAACTTGACAGAGGCCCTAGTTCCCACGCCAAATTGCACGATAATCTAAGGCTCTTTTTGACAATGTTTCCGCTCTTCGGTTTTGGCGGGTCTGGCGGGCTGCCAGCTTATCTCGGAGTCGGCTCCAGGATTCCCCATTGAAACTGCATTACTCCGCATTCACTTTCAATGGGGAACCGCCGCTCCTCCTCTCGATCGCCCCTGCAGGTCTCTACGTATCCAGGCCCAAATCGCCGCAATCTCCAAGGTGTACATGGGCTTGTTATGGCGACCTTGGAAAGACTGCAAAAATGGAGCCTGCTCAAAGGGCGGGAAAGTACAAAGGGGGTCCATAAAACAGAATTAACTTAACCCTTTCCCTCCCGCATAGTCCCTTGTATGTTTTGGTGCAGAACTTGGAATGGAACATACATATTCACCTGAGGGGGATACACAGTTGGTGCTGAAGCAGGGGGCTAACTACAGTAATTGACATCATTCCAGTTAACCCCATCGCCTCCCAGGTTGAGAGCATGGGTGGCAAATGGGGTGTACCCCTTTAATACCGGGGCCAAACCCTCTCTCCCATGACAGAACGTCACTTCCCGCCTAATTGTCCCGCCCCGCTTCAACAAGTTTCTCCTCTCCCTCTTCCCTCCTCACCCCCCGTGTAGCCACGTTACCGAAAAAATTGGCCTTTCTTCTTTGTATGAGGTTAGGGTCGCCTGATATACTATTTATATATTTATTTATTTTATGGTTTTAAATTATCCTTGTTTTTTGCATATTTAACCTAGACTATTGAGATTTTTTACTCTCTTTTCATCAAATCAATCATTCATTCACATTCACCTCTAGGTGTGCCATAGTACCTTATCATGAGCGCCATCCCGAGTCTTTGAGGTTTTTATATCTCCTCCAGAAAAGATGACACCAGAAAAGTATCACACCACTTTCAAATCTCATGCCCTTGCTTGGTCCTCTTTATCTTATTTTGGCCTCCCTTATCAAAGATACGCTCTGTAATGACAAGGAAGAATTTTTAACAGATACAAGTAAAAACCACACTTTTACCTAAGTAGTGTAACAACACTTTACCTGTACCTGTCCTACATGTTAAACAGTCCGCATCTGCATTAACTACAAGCACAGTAATTAAACAAATACCACCATGTTCCTGTCTTCTACATGCTATTGCATTATAACTGTACTTTAATTACAGTAAAGACACTTCCCGTAACACATCCCATATGTCCATGTCTTTTATGCTGATATCATATCCAATGATGGTGATATATATGTCACCCCGTTTCCATTTCTCTACACTCTAAGAGACTACGGTTACTGCAACACACCTGTGGCTCCATGAGATCTGAGCCTTCCCGCTAGCTGGGCAGCCTGGGGTAAAACACTTAATTGTATCGCCTGCCTCCCCTTACCCCTGATCCCCTCATGTAGATTCCCCCATGGCAGAAACCATAACAACACACATGCTTGAATGGTTTACTATAACGCAATATAACCTTATTACTAACTTCATTGGGAATATACATAACACACACTAAAAACTGGCAATGTCCTTCTAAAACTTCTTGGCTTGGCCAACGCTCTAATGATAATGTTCTCTGTCTCCGTCAACCCCGGACTATGCCCCACAGAAAACCGGTCCATATACTACATATTCAACTAAAGGCTCAGTCTTTGCGGGCCACTCCACTCAGTGTCCCCCAAAGGATTTGTTCCCTAAAGGGCGGGATCAGCACCTTATTGTACCCGTTGGTTTGTGCACTTGTAGTACATACCTTCCGGTCAAATGCGGTGACCGTATACAGCTCAAAAGGATCCTCGATCCACGCTTTGGCTTCTGATGTCACAGATGCTCAATCAAACCTGGTACCTGTCCCAGATTCTGCAATCACTCGCAACTCTTACTTTGTCCCTCACTGTTACTCAGTAGGGATAACGCTAAACCAATATAGGGGCGCCCTGCAGCAACTCACTCTACTGTGCTGAGGGATACTCTTAAGTGCCCTCCGGGGAAGATCTGGTCCTATGCAGGCGTGGTCCATGGACCCACCCTGCACCACACTACCACCCTACCTCTTCCTTCGCACCTCAGTTCCCCTCACCTCTGCCTAGCGTTGGTCTCCTCCCCCCCTCTTCCCCCCCTTTCCTCCTCCCCTTTCCAACCCCTTGTATTGGGTTTCCTCAGACATCATTTCCTGCACTAGAGCTCATGCGGGAGTTATATACACGCACTAGGCCGTTTCCCTGATTGGTTGGCCCTCGTTCGCTGCCGTCAACCTTCTCTGATTTGCGCCTACCCTTTCCTTTCTCTTGCTCTACTCCCTCGGTTCTGTCTTCCGTGCCCTCTGAATGTTGCTCAATAAAACATTGTGTGCGCCCTATACTATCGTGCCGCCACTGAACCTTCAACCACTCTCTCCTCTCGGAACATGCACTGCAACAGCCTAGGTGCCTCACACACACCCCTACAGATATAAAGCTTAATGTTGCCTTCCGGTATCTGTTTACAGGCATAGGAACAAGCAATACTACAGATAACCCTTAACCTTAATGGTATATGCAGATGTGTAATGCAGGGTAGAGTCCAGACTAGATTGTCACAAAAACTTCCTTGTGAATCAACATTGAGATGGCAGATTGACGTGCACCACCTAATGTGGATTAGTCCTATCAGGGTAACCCCGGGTTAACAGCACCTATAGTAAAACAAGTCATACTCCACAAGGTCTTGCTGAAATGGCCTTATAACCCTTCCGCCAGATTGATGGGCATCAAACCATTGTTTCTCATTCTCTAAGAAATCATTGCTGATATCTTTCCGCCATGGCATTGTGTTTACCACACACCTGAATGCTCCAGACCAGCAACTGCTAAAACTAAAACTTCGGCTTTTATATAGGTGGGCACACTGGCTGATGATCAATTAATCAAGGGCATTTATTAGCACACCTGTCTGCTAACTTAGAGCAATTTAATAATTCCTATGGAAGCAGTAGGGTGTATTCGTTTTCCTTTCACACCATAGCTTCTTCTTCCATTTTTGGCTTTATTTTTTGTGTTAATAACTCATGACACGGTGAAATATGTCATGTGTTTGTTGTTCATCTGAGGGTTTGCTTTACTGAAGTTTAAGACCTGTAAGGAACGAGTTGTTATTAATCCTGGGTATGTAAAACTATAGAATTCAAAGAGGGTGTACTTTCTTTTCCACACAACTGCATTCACTAGTTCACACTGACACTTTTACCTTTACACTATTTTTAGTTAATTCACTGTACTATTCACTATTATACCACTTATCCTGCAGTTTTTCACCCCACGTGATAAGCACGACTAAGTTAGCGTTATTAAATTGTTTTTTGTATTTATGTATAATTTTTTATTATATGTAGAGCCCCGCAGTTGTACTGCTGGCCTTTAAGTTGAGACAGTATAGTACATCGAATTAATAATCCAATACGTCAAAGTCAAGAAAATCACACAATAGGAAAGGAAAATACCTGTCCCGGACAGCTTACAAGCCAAGCCACTTCCCATTGATGAATCTCAGAGCCCCCGCATGTTATTTTAAGTCTCACTCAGAGAGTGAGGTCACATGATTTGAAAAGTCCCATTCCCTGAGAATGTCTATGTTTTAAAACACTATAGCCTGGCCTTCGCATGCTATTATCTAATTCTGGGCCTTTCCTCTGTCAGTCCTGTTAGAACAGCAGTGGGAAAGGTTAATTCCTTCTCTCCAGTTGGTCTGTTTGGCATTTCAGCTGCTGAGAATGTAAGCAATATTTCCAGGGCAGACCTAAGCAACATGTGAATGTGTGAAATATCAACGGGGTGGATATGGGTTGGAACACCCCCTGATGGTGTGTGAGCAATCGGATCCAGCTTTGAGTTGTAAGATTACAACAGCTAGAAACACTCCCTGAGAGATATTCAAAATGAGACATATTCTCCAAAGTCGTTAGTGATCAGGAGTCTTCATAGATATAGCAAGCCAGATGAGTTTCTCCCTCCGCGCCCCACCTGGGTGAGGAGTGAGGGGAAGGTAAGCGCCTGGAGAAAGGCAAGAGAGCAAGATCAGGCCTAGGATGTTCTGCTGTATGCGGGGTAATGCGGCTCTGAATAAAGAACCACAGAAAACTGCTGTGTGTGTATCAACTGTTTCCGGGTGTGAGAGAATTGAGTGTCAGTGGGGGTCTCTCTCTGAGACCCCGGGGATCCCTACTGGCTGGAGGGCAACTGGCCCACCCAGAGAGAGCAAGTACCCTGTCCCACACCACCTCCTGTCCCTTTCCGGTTCTCCCCCCACATACATCGCGGAGGCCCCTCATCCCTCCTGTTTACAGCAGGTCAAAGCACCCAACCACTCAGATTGACCAGAATGAGTGTACTCGCGCAATCTCAATGTCGGGTGGGGTACCATAGAAGTGTTTACACATCATTGTTTCGAAAATGCAAATAATCCAGAAAACTATTTAATTGGCCCTTACAAAATATTATGTGAGATTTTTTTTTTAATGTCCTTCACGGTATGACCCGATTATTGCTCAATACCACCTTTTATACACAGCATATATCATGGAGTCAAATTAGGTCCCATCTCCTCGTTCATTTACTGAAAAAAATGATTCCATACTCTAACAGTTGTAAGGAAATATGAATTCCTGTTGAATTCATTAACTAAACAATCTAGTCCATACTATACAACAAACCAACATTATTTTCAAAAGGTATGTATAGTAAATGCCTTCTTTACCATCTACAAAAAGGAGTAGACTACTGCAAAGCCATCTCTACTGGCTCACTCCATACCATTACATTTGCAACCTAACCAACTTAGAAATCTCTAAGTCTGTAAAGGAAAAGGAACTATATTTACCCAACTATTGAAGATATAAATCGCAGTATAATGTAATCCATTATTCCTGCCCACATTTACTCAATAAAAACCACAAGGGGACCTCATAGATTTCTAAGCTTTATTATAGAATAAAAAACTGGTGACTATACATTTTTTATTTCTGCAAAACACATAAATACCTTTCTTGCAACAACTGTTCATTCAATTCCATTGTTCATCTCTGAATTAGATGCTGAATTCCCTAAAAATTAGTTCTATCTTTTAAAATTCAGAAAACATATCTCTTCTGCTCCCTGGACCTACTTACACTTTGAGCACCTTTTTGAGCTTTTCATTATGAATTTATTAACTTTGGATACTTTATCATATTTAATATTGATGATAGTATTTAGATACATAAAACCTGAAGGGAGTTTGGAAGATTACCTATACCTGTGTGCTCAGCACCACAGTTAAGGATATAGAACTGATCTATAGATACGGACATAGTATGCACTTATTACAGATAGAATTTAGAGTTGTGTAAGCATTGCACATTCACCAGTAATAGACTCCCCAGCAGATGTCTAAAAGAGGAACTTGTTACTTTATTGGTTGGGGGGGGGGGGGGGGGGTGGGGGGTTACAAGTTAAAGGGTTTTCCCTTGGAAGACCAAAGTGAATGGGCAGGGAATTTTTTAATAGGTTGAATAAAGGTGACTGATACCTTTTGATCATACCAACAATAATTTTTGGAACAAATTTCCCCCACTTTTAAATGTGTTTTATAGAAACTTCATGTGCAAGTTTTTACAATACAACTACCAATGATCAAAGAGTATCACTCTTGCTTTGATCATTTGGTATTTGTTAGTGCTATTTCCCCCATGCTACCCCATTACTTGTACAATCATTTATTGATAAGAATATTAAGGTTGAGCGCTTGATCACTTCTTCTCGTCACAGTATTTACAGTACCTGATATCTTTTTGTGGGAGAGTCCCATAACTAAGTTCACTATGCAGATAAAAAGGTGGAGATGTGAGTATACTTTTTCATTTTGTTGATTCCTTTAAATGACTAAAGTAATTATTCTGCCATCATTAACACACAATATAAACATATTGATTTCTCTACAACACCACAGACCCCACATAAATACAAACTTTGCTGTAAGAAAAGTATATCCTACGAACATTTATTTTTTATTTTTTTTTAAGTCCACTCTGAGGGACTTTAACTTAATCCATGGCCATTTCTAAAACAAATATGGTTCAGGTGACCATGCAGAGAAGCTAAAACTTTTCAGGAAAAATTAATTACATAAATTAGAAATGTTTCACTTGAACCCCAATGTTTTCGTTTTCTGTCTAATTTACTTGGGGGATTTGCTTTGGTTTCTGTTTTGGCTTAGGGTGGAAATTATAAGATAAGAAAAGATACAATTATACATATTTATTATGTTAAAATATAAAAAAATTTACTATATAATCGGTCCCTCGTGCTCCCCCGGTTCCCCGTTCTCCCCTCCTTACCTTCTTTGCAGTATGAATGAAGGGGAAAGGGGGGAAAGGGTGGAATGGGGGAGGGAGGGGAAATGGAAACTCCCGCATCAGCTACAGTACACTAAGGTAGTAATATGTATGTATCAGAGATCGTGTCTGGTGGAGAAAGGGACAAAGGGAATATGCAAACAAACAACAAAGGTTTCCTCCTCGCCCCTTGAATGCACTCAGACTCGATCTAATTGATAAGATGTAGTAGATTAAAATAATTTAATTATATCAATAATAAAATTTAAATAGTAAGTTGTACAGAGGGGTTGTGGTAATCAGTCCAGGCCACCCCGAAATTACATACCAAATACGTTTCCGTAGTAGTGGCAATAAGGAAAAAAGTTGAGAGGAAACGCTACACCTAATCACACTGGTATAATACCACAGTATATTTGTGGATCAAATCCTGCAGAAACAAAGTGCTAACCTATATAAGGCAGCACGTATTCTAAAAAAAAACGGCGTCTCATGAGGTGTAGGACTTCTATACTGAATCCTGGAGGAAAGTTAATTATGAAAAGGTAATCGTGAAAGTACCGAAAAGTACTGCAGCGTTATAGCCAGACCAGTGAAGTGTGCTGGTGTCGGTACGAAATCTCGTGAAATACGTATCACACACCCAAATCAATCTGTATAGTCAACATAATGATTATGAGAGGAACGACTAGCACAAGTGTTAAGGTCCTAGAAGGCTAGCACAAAGTGTGCATGTGTATAGCGCCTGAGCCAAATGCGGTTCACTGACCGTATTCAATTATAGCCTCATAACCAGGAAAACTTCATTAGACATTCACGTTTGTATGAAAAGAAATGTACATGGTGATATGATAAAGTCACAACACGTCTGGTATCCTTGCTATGAGTCAATTAACACATTCCAGTTCTCACACTGAAACAGTTAGCTTCATGGAGACCCACCTGCTGATGAGAAAACAGAAAGATATATTCCCGATAACTGCTCATGAGTAGTCTAGACACAAGCACATATTGCAGCATCTCAGTGAGTCAAGTAAAAACGCCACACATATTGATAAGTGCTCAATAAGTAGCATCTTCCTGTTTACCATGTAGATACAATAAGATCTAAGAAACCCCTCGATAGTGCATATATAAATATCTTAACAAGGAAGGGCTCTAAAGGACGATACCTTAGCTTGGTTAGTTGTATTCCCCAAGCCTGGTTCGTGCAAGCCTCATAAGGATGAGGGGAAAACGACTTAACAGTAAAACAAGTATTTTTGAAAAAAAACCCCCCCACTTTTAATTTTTCCATAGAAACTGCATGCATATTTATAGTATACTACCAAATGATCAAAGAGGTATCACTCTTTGACTTTTGGTATTTGTTAGTGCTTATTCACGAAAAAAAAAAAAAAAAAAAAAAAATCCCCATGCACCCCATATAACTTTTACATCATTATTGATAAGATATTCAGGTTTGAGCGATTGATCACTTCTTCTCCTCCATATTTAACAAGTTACCTATTCTTTTTTGTGGAGGGTCCTAAACTATTCAGATGCAGTTAAAAAGTGGTGAGTAATACTTTGTTTTTCATTTTGTTTTGATTCTTAAAATGAACTAACGTAATTATTCTGTCCTCATTAACACAACATATAAACAGATTTGATTTGCTACACATCAACCACAATTAAATACAAACTGTGCTGTAAAGAATACGTATATCCTACTGACCATGTTATTTATTTATTTTTTTCACACTCCACTCTCGAGGGGTACTTTAAACTTAATTCATGGTCCATTTCTAAAACAATATGCTAGGTTCATGGTGACCTCGACTGAGAAAGCTAAAACAAAAACTTTTTAAAGAAAAAGTATGTACATAAAGTAGAAATGTTCCCGTTTTCTGTCTAAATTTAACTTGGGGATTTGCTTTTGGTGTCGTGTTTTTGGATTAGGGTGAATATAATAAAATAAAAGATACAATATATAATTATTATAATATGTTAAAAGTACACTTTTTGACTACTCCTGCCCTCCCCCCGTCCCGCTGTTCTCAATTCTCGCCCCTCCCTTAGCCTTCTTTTGAGTACATGGAAGTTGTGGTGGTGGCGGTCGGCGACGCCCTTTGCAGTCGCCATCTGGGTGTACTTGGCGCATGCGCGAGGCTTTGTAGGCTCGCGCATGTGCATACGCGATATGGCTGCCATTACTGTGATTGGGAAATGGCAGAGGTGGTTTGATCCATCGAGCAGGACCTCCCAATGTGCGCATGCGCAGAGTGGGGTTAGCGGCGGCCATCACCCATCGCCCATGGCGCAGTGGATCAGCGGCACACGTCGACCCCCCCAAAGCAAAGAGTTCCTGCGGGGACACATAAAATCCAGAAGCCTCCGGGGACGCCTCTCACCCCACATGCCATCATGAACAGCCAATAGGGGTTACAGATTCTCCTGCTCACATTATATGTATATTACTACTCCCCATGCTAGTTAGCGTGCTGGGACAGAGTCAGGGTGAGGGTGTGTATGTTGCAGGGAGTCAAGTGGCCCCCTGCCCTAGGCCCGACATCCCCCTATGCCTCAGATATTGACCCTGATTCCCCTGGTGAGAGTTAACATCGCAGGGACAACCCTTAGGTAGGGACAAGCTGCCCCATTAGCTGTGTTGCATGGATAGTGCGAGGTTGTCCAGCACTTGAGGGTGGTGTTTCTGGGACCCGATCCCCAGAGCAAAGAGATAAGAGACATTCTTAAGGTGGGTTCAGTCCCATGCGGGAGCCCCCCCATGCAGAGTCAGACCACGATGGGGGTTCACCTTCTGGATCAAAGTGATCTCCAGTCCAGCTCAATCTGCGCACCGGGTGGGGACACACCGGCATGGTACCGGCTTCATCATAACACCAATTGGCGCCAACCTCATCCTCAATTTAGTATTGGCAGTGCTGTCCATACTTGGTGGGTGGTGGACTCTTGGGTATATTTTGTTGTGGTTTGGGGTATGGCCCTGTTAGGCCTAGTGTTCTGTTAGTTTACTGTTTTGATGTTATATTGTGTTCTAGTCTGCATGTAGTAAACTGTTTTATACTCTCGGTGTAGTGGTGTACTGCATGTGGGTCCGTATCCAGGGGGTATTCTAACAGCTCTAGATCCTGCACAGTGGAGGTTACTGTAAATTACGTTCCAGGATACACCCCAGTTTCCCATCAGCGAGGCCAGGCCCCTGTGAGGCCTAACATGGTATTGCACCAACCTGCTAACAACTGAGATTTGCCAACAGGTTTCCCTATCTGCTGCGGATGTGTGGGGAGGGGGGGGAAGTGTGTTACATATCTTATAATATTTAATATATATATATATATAATTATATATATATATATATATTATATATATAATATATATATATAATATCCATACACATAAATAAGCCCTGCAACTACACTAGACAAAATAACTTTTGGAATTTGGCTAACTCAAAAATAAGGTCAAATAAATAATAATAATGACCTGATACGTTGCTGAAGGACATCATAGTTAATGAAAGAAACAAGAAAAAGAATCCCACCAAAGCACTCTCGCAATAATTATAATGATAGGATTTATTCCAATTGTATTTGCAGATCAGGGGAACGTCTATGGTTGCCACTTGTGGCACCCTCCATGTCCAACCTATTTTTAGGTCTTTTGGAAAGGGATGTGTCTTTGTGGACAAGTTCGACTCTGGGCTAGGCCATGCAATATCTCTGGTTGAGTTCATTGAGACATCCTCATTTCCTTGGATGTTCTCCACAGGATTTTGGGGATGTTCATCGTGGCCCTCAGAGTCTATACGTAACAGGAAGCTCATCTCTAGCTTCTCGTAGTCAGGTGTCCTGGAATACTTGGATCTCAGAGTCTCTCCTCAGGCACTGAAGGTTATATAGAGACTGATAGTTTCCTTAAAAAGACCGCGACTAATTCCATTCTTCATGCAGTAGCGGTCTCCCTTTCATCAGATTAAGAGCATACCAGTGGGAGGAGTTTCTGAGACTAAGACGCAATTGTTCTCTTCATCCAATTACACACTTAGGGCTAATGAAATGACACCAAGATTTCTCCAGCGAGGATGACCGTAGAACTTCCATCAAAACGGGAAGAGCACGAATTAAGTGATGCTAATATCTCGAATCTCGCTTTTGGTTGCAGGGGAGGACAACAAAGTGGAAACCTGTAACAAATTCAGATTTATTACTACATATGACAAATCTGGCAAAATTAAGCGGGGAAATACAAAAAAACTAGCTCTGTTTTACGATCTGATGCTGACCTATGCCAAGTCTTGGGATCGACATCGGTTGACCTGGTAAAAGCGCAGAGCTTAGCCTCCGAACTTGAGAGATAAACTAGTTCGGAGCCACTATAAGGTCCCCGGTGGGGATCGGGGGTCCCCCATTTCTCTCTAAGAATTTGACACCAGGATTTTTGGCTTGTAGAACAATGTTCCTGCGTGCAATACATAAGTAATAGCAGCTACATTTTTCAATTCACATAAATCCTAAGACATTTAACATTACATCAGAATGCCCCTTAATTGCAAGAGCAAGGTAGTAATATATTTATCTACTATGGCCCATGTCTAAATCTTACACTCGCAAATGACGACACTGGAACTACGTTTCGCGTGTCTTGGAACATGTTAGAAACATCAAAAACGCAGATCAGGACCACGTAAAGGAAAAAAACTCACTACCAGGATCGAGACCACTTTATGAATTTTCATGATCCCACTCCTGCATTTCTTAAGGCTTTTGCATTGATCAGGTTTCATTGGGATCGGGGGAGGTACATGGAGAGCTCCTGCTGCAGAAGACAGTGCCGATGGATTTACCCCTCAGCACTCTTCTTCCTCCCCACATGGCCTGAACGATCACTGGCTATCGATGTTCCTGTATGAGAAATCTCCTGTCTCCTATTGGATCAGTGTAAGATGGTTATAAATATTTTATAAACCATCTTTGTTATTTTTTATTATTCACATAAAATCTTATTTATTAATTAATCACTATTACATTTCTCTTATATACCCTGTTTATATATTTACATATACAACTTTAGTGCTTATGTAGATCTGTTTTTTTATAGTTTTTAATTATTGCAGTTTCTAATTTATAAATTATCTTTTGGTATTATTATATATTTTAAATTTTATATCTCTCACTTGTTCCCTTAGGCGGTCTTCTGTACACGTAAGTCACATTCCAATTTACAATTATTACCATATGTGTCAATTTTGGTAGTATTACTTGTGTATTTAATCTCTTGTAAATCTTCTCTTTTTTGCCCCTCTCCATTGCTATCTATACATGCCTATGCAAGCATTTGTGTTGATATCTAATCATACCTCCCTTCCTCTCCCTTATTGGCTCCTGACCGGGATTCCCCTGAGAATGATTTCCCCCATCACGAAACACCGCCTTAGGGAGAGCCTAAGGAGACCGCCGGCCTGTCCTCACATTCAGTCACCTTGTGGGAAGGAGGTGGTGACGTCAACACGCTCCCGCCCCGGGCAAGCGAGATACGCGGCCTACCGCAAGGACTAGACCAGTGTCTGTGTGTTTTTGCTGCGTGACATGCCAGGTCGGGCGTTCTAATTTTGTTTAAGAAACTCACGCTCTTGTGAGTATAGAGTCTGTTTCGAGTGTTGGAGGCGTTATTAAAAAAGATTTTTTAGATTTGCGCAATCCTCTGTCCCTTCCTTATCCCTGGTTGGAGATATACATACAGGAATACGGGAGCAGACACAGGAGACAACAAACCACCCTGAAAGAAGAGCTTATCTGAGTCCATCCGGAAAGGTGCACCACGTGGGGTTCGTGTGAGCCTAAAAGCGCTGACTTGAAGATTCCAGATTCTCTCCACTGCATGTCTACTTTGCAATCTAGAAAGTAGGCATTTGGTTGAAGCTTATATAGGGGGGGAATTTCATTGCTGAAAAAACATACGCGCAATTTTTTTGTCCATGTTTTTTGTCATACATCACAGGATACAGCCTGCAGCAAAAAACCACCCCCCCTTTTTCCACAAGTCTTGGACTGGAGTCCATTGTCCATTCATTTATTATTCTACTTCTGAAAGAAAGGACCCACGCTCATCCCTTATACCTTTATTCATGGATATTGTAGTGTTTTATAATTGTTTATTCACGAATATCTTGGTACACTTTGCGCCAGGTTGTTTTTCTATATTTGTATTTGTTTTATAATTGGGTTTTGGGGCATCTTAGAGATTATTCCCCTCAATAGATTACCAGCTTGCTCTTTATATAATATTTGATATACACTCACTTCATTTTGCAAGTACTCGTTTATAATAGGTCTAGCGCTGATTTAGTAAATTTGTTTTTGTTATTGAGACATGACATCCTGGACTTCCCTTCAGTGTCACTCTGCGGCTCCCATCTCCGCTCAAGTGTAATTTATAGAAAGCCCGACAAATAGCCGTCACCCGAACTCTTGCGGGATTTTGGAAGCAGGATGTTTCCCGCAACTCCGATTGATATTGGTACCCTTGGAACAATCCGAACCTCCTTAAGTGATCACACGTCATCAGACATCACGACACCCACCCACTGCATCATCTTGCAGTGTCTATTGGATACCCACTATCAGGCTCTTTGCTGGCTCGCAGCGTTATTGGATTACACTCATTTTAGGTGTTCCTTTTAAGCCTCACTGGACGCCACTAATCTAAGCCCCCGGACGAAGCAAGGGGGTAGCCAAACGTCATCGGGGCTGTGTCTGTACTACTCCCCTGGAACCCCCCCCAGACCCCCCCTGGCCCGAGAACTTTCCAGTGGACACTGATTTCTACAACTTTGTTAGCACTTCCCACCTCCTCCAAAGACATTTTATATCCCGACATCCATGGTACTACTATTGTACTTCTACAGCATGGTTTCTTGTATATGTTTTTATTTTATACACATTCTATTTTGCTGTTGTTGTTGAGTGGTACTATCTATATAATAGATTCAGTGTCCCAATTTTATTAACCCTCCTTCTTTGAACCGCCGGTCTTTTTGGTTAAATGAGTAGTTATCTACATTCTCTGGTGTTTATTCAACCTTGCATACTATATTATCCATTGTAAGTATGTATTACACTCTAATTTAATTATTTTTTGTGCATTAAACCAGAATTCATGTTTTTGGGCTTCCGAGGGGCTGGTTTTAATATTGGATATCCATGTGTTTTTCATTGAACATAATCCCCTATCATTATTAATTAAGCTAGAGTGCTTTTTGGTGGGATTTTTATCTTTTTATTTCATTATATATACTCTATATTAGTGTAAAATTGTTACTTTTTAACGCTGGCACCTTCTGATTCAATCCTTTCATATAACCTCCAATTATATATTGACATGTAGAAATATTACATGAGAGGCTTACCAACTGTGTGATACAGATTCAGACCACTATGTTTCAGTAAAAATTCCTCCAGGAAACGGCAGATACAACTTCCTGACGCACTCATGGTCCCGATTCCCCCATGGCCAGACTAATTGCCCATCAGGATTAACACAGCAGTGTCCTTGTTCTTCTGAATGGCACTACCACTGTGTTAGTACTACCGGGCCGCGACCTTCTGAAAGAGATGCGCATGATAGCAGGACAGAAATTAGTCATCTCTTTCTGCACACCTCTAACAGGTGATCATCTGCTTTTATTTTAATAATGTATGTGTGCTCAGAGGTCTCCAGAGCTGAACCGAACCTCATTAATTTCAGACCCCAGTGGACCCCTGCTGCCAGAGTTTACAGGCCCCAGTATGGTGGTTCCGGTGTCTCCCTGCGGCCGATATATTTCCCGGGCCACTTGACACAGGAGATAAACATACAGAGAGAGACTGGCACCCCATATCGGAGCCGGTAACTCGAGAAGTCAGGCGGTCCCCCGTGGCTAAATTATCCAGTTCAGGCTCCGGAAACTCACTGCTTCAATACTATGTAATTAAGTAAAAGCAGCTTCTTCCTTAGCAACAGGCCGCTAAGTTAATAAATGGGTTAAACTAAGGTACCTGGTTTGGGGTTGTGTGTAGATGGGGTGATGAAGGGGGGCAGTTGCGCTTAGGGTGATTGTTAGACCCCACCAGGAGCCTTTCGGGAGGGGTTTACCTCCTTCATTACCTTAGCGGTTCCTACCACTAAGTTAATGGGGGTTAACCCCTTCCACTTACAACCTAGAGGCCTATCCATCCCACTGGGCAACTACCCTGCACATCCACGATGATCCTCAGTACTTTCTATCTTCATGTTTTTTCTTTTCTTCTCGTTTTTTTCTTTTCAAAGATGTAGCAGTAGATGTTGATTCGCCATCTTCTTGGGGTACAAAGGAAATGTTTTATATAAGGCATGGAAAGTCATATTTCAACTGTCAATGTCAACAAAAAAACAATAATTATGTGACGTCACCATAGAAGGGTGGGGAAACCATCATCGGTAGCATATGCTTCCCTCCCTTTTAAGATGACGTCCCTTCACAAAATGGAAGCCATCACATGGTACAAACATCCACCATCGGATTGGTGGATGTACCATTTGTCAGTAAATGGATGTCACAGGTCTATATAAAGCCTGTTAACCTCTCATTTTGACGGCTGATCAACATCTATTGCTGGCACCTTTTGGATAGATGGAAGACAAGGATTATAATTAGAAGAAAGAAGGAAATAAAAAGAACTACTCATCGGTGGGCCTGCTCTGGCCAGCAACTGAGGATTGTGGACCTTCCTGCTCATATGCTGATGAGGATCATGCATTGCGTGTCAAGAGTGTGGTGTTAGGAGTTGGATAGAGGATTGTGATTGTCATACCGGTAAAGGCAGAAACACATTGATTGTATTTTATTTATGTATTTTTTTTGGGAATACCCATTGATTGCAAAGTGTTAAATCTTGCCCCCTCGAAAGTATAGATACCCACAAGTGACAATCAATGCATTTTTTTACAATGTTTATACTTTATTTAATTAATTGTATTTTGGTGCATTTGTTTTTAGGATCCAATTTATTGCGATTGTGGTCATCCTTGTCCCATTGAGGACATAGTTCACCAGAGTGGACAATCATTGGTTTAGTTGGCTAATACAAATTCCGGTATCAACAAACATAAAGAATTAACCGACAGTATAAATGACATCATTTCCTAACAATTAATCATTATACTTAAGACCATATGTACTGTTAAATTTCACAATCTCCTGCAATCCACAGTTCATTTCTGTCTTCAATAATAATTGGTGTTGATCTCCTCCTCTACTAAAAAAAACTAGTGCCACTTTAACCTTTTCGCTACACATTTTAATCGAATCTTAGATGAGGCCCCTGCATATTTAAAAATCATTGCTATAAGTATTTTCCTTTCTGCTTGTAACATTGATTTATCCACATTTCAAGGCTTGACTATTTTGACTATGGGTTCGAGTTTTGTATAACATAAGAATGAGTAACAGAAGGGTACTATATTAGATATACTACATAAGATGACAGATTTGGATAAAGTGTCAACTTCAATTTGTATCTGTATAAGGGTGTGTGTCTTTGGGTGTACTGAAGAGTGGGCTCAGTGAGTAAAAGGCAGCACTGAATCTGGATCACCTAAGGGGCCCATTCTAGTGCTTTGGATCATGATTTATCAACATTTTTTGAGCACTTCTCAAGCGAGTTTTGCAAGTGTAGCTATTCAGAAGCTCCGAAACAGAGCCAAATTCGCCTCGAGTCCTGCTTTTCCCGATTGATAGCGCTTCCACTCCGCGATCACTACTGACTGGTAGCTTCAACCAATTCCTCACCGCACTTCTTGTTGAGACTTGAAGCTATTCAATGCTCTGATTTCAACATCGCGGCTGCAACTGCACATCTCCTGATTCTCACCACCTGAAGGGTGATGAGATGGAATCCGCGATGTGGTGACTGATAAAAAAAATGGTTATTTTTACTACTGGATTGAATCCAGTTGTCTCTGGAACTGACACTGGCATAATATCACCCTCCAGAGACCCCCTGCTCCATCCTGATGTAAATAAAAAAAAATGTACAGGCAAGCTTCATTATGTTTAGTGACTAAACCTCTAAGGTATTAAGGGTATTAAATAGCATAGTGCCAAGGTTTGTTTGGGGGTAGAGGGGGTGGGTGGAATGTTGAGGGTTGCTCAGGGTGGGGTCTGTAGTCTATCAGGAGGGTTTCGGGAGGAGTAAAAAACCCCTTCAGTACCTTAGGGGTTACTACTGTGAGGGTAATGAAGGGTTAACCCTCCCGCGAACCCACCTTCCTAGGCCAAACACCTACAACAGCCAGATACCACCTTCACCCACCACCTCCTACCCCCCAATAAACATTAAAATATTATACAACAAATATACTATCCAAACAACCCATAAATTGGCCAGTGTGGTTACTGATGGCCCCATGGGAACACAGATAACCCAATGGCAATGAATGGCCACCCCCTCTACCCCCAACCAACCCCCCCCCAAACCCCCCCCTCAACACATGTCAAGGGCAAAATTCCTATTTCCAATAAAATAGTACCCAGGCCAGCATATAGTAAATTTAAAGTTGTCCTTACTAACTCTAGGATGAAAGCCCTCCTCCTCCTTATCTTAGTCCTCCGCATCTTCGCGTGGGCAGCAATATTAAAATTAAAAAAATGACCTACGGGCCACTAACAGAAAAAAAATTAAAGTGCGCACTAAAAGTACTTCAATTTAGGTGAATAGTGTTTTATTACATTAAGCATAAAAGTTTTGGACCACCCTATGTTATATAATGATAATAATAACAACCTCTAATGAGTAAGGATGGCATCTTCTGCCTATCCTTCTGCTGCTAGTAATTGGAGTGGCTCGGCACCCTATAGAGTAAAGAAAGACAAGAACAAAAGTCCTTATCCTACGCGTTTTCGTAGCGCAAGGCTGAGGAGTAGCCTTGTGCTACGAACGTGGAGGATAAAGATTCGCTCAAGACTTTATAGCTGGTAAGGTTACCTCTGAGTACCTTTTAGATAACCCTCGATTTCCTGTGTGCCCTGTTGCCGATACGAGCGGTGGCTGACACACCTGACGTATGATAGTACCTTTATTTATTTAAATATTTATTTATTTATTATTTTTTATTTATTATTTATTTTATTTTTATTTTTTCATATGTCCTGTAATTTCAATATTTTTATTAAATGTTTTTGAAATTAATATCCCCTTGTATCTCATCTGATACTCATTAGTTATATATGTTGTGCGTTTTTATGTAGGTTGTCTTTTTGTCATACAGTTCACGCTATATATTGTGTCTCTTCTGCTCTTTTTTAAGGCACAGTCTCCCCTCTGGACCTATTCCTGGCTATCCAACAGGTTGGATATATATCCTTTTTAAACCATCAGCAAGGCAGAGGATTGCGCCTCTTGTTATACATTCTTTGTGTCTACCCCTATGAGCAAAGAAAGCAAGAAAAAATCTTATTCCAGGCGTTCCCGTTAGCGCAAGGCTGAGGAAGTAGCCTTGTGCTACAACCGTGTAAGAAAAGACTCGCTCAGACCTTCTACACTGTAAGGTTACCCTCTAAGTACCTTTAGATAACCCTCGGTTCCTGTGTGCCCTGTTTGCCGACAGCGTTGCTGAATCAATGACGTATGTTTAGTGCCTGACGGCTTACCGGTGATCACCGCAGAGCAGCTTTCTGCAAGCGTGCTGTAGTTTTAAAACGTACCACAACCGAGGCTTTCTATCCTCGGAAGTGAGGGGCGAAGACGACACTACAAGTGTGCAAAAGGATCAAAGTGACCTCGGTGAGAAGACACTTGCAAGATTAGCTCCAGAGGCTCCAGCTGGTCAGCCATCAGAGGGCAATTTGAGTGAGAGCTGCTCCTGCGCACGCGTTCCGGCGTCTGGTAACACTGTTATACACATGAAATACCTATCTGATTTTACTTGATTACTTCAGATTTATTACCCTTTTCAATATACCAATTTTATTAACCTACTTCACCATATTGCGTTGTGCGCTGTTTTTTTTCTTGTCTTTCGTTAACTGGTCCACTAAATCGTACATTATGTAGCGATTATACCGCTAAAATAATTAAGGGGTTAACACTTTCCTGCTTCCCACCTGGGAGGCCTAAACAACCCTCCCTGGGGAAACACCACCCTACCCGCTACCAACCCCCACCTCCAACCCTCTGTAGCCCCATCACCACACATACAAATGGGCACAAGCACTACAGTAGTTGCCAAAAATGACGAAAAGCACATTTGCCCATTTATTTTTTAAAATGAACAAATACCACATAAAATAATATTACAGACCAGTACAATAACCTTATTACGCAGTAGCCTATAAAAACCCATTGTTTTTCACTGTGGTAAACCAGATGCCCACAATAGTGACATAGATTGCTACAATGGCAATGAATGGGGCAATCTAATTTTCATAGGAGCAAAGTGGAGGAGGGTTTTTTTTTGTGTGCTATTTTCTAGTATGCAAACATCCCGTCTATAAGTGTGGCAATCCCCCCCCCTTGGCCCCAATGTGAACATCGAACATAATTTTATTAGATGTTTTTATTATATTTTTCAACCATGCCCATTGTGTTACAAGGTAGTCATATAGGCATACGGTAGCATTCTCAACAAGGTGTTGGGTATCACCCCTTAATATTCATGAATTGATTTCCCCCTAGTGAAAAAACGATTCTGTCTCTTTTTTTTTAATTATTCACATTGTTACCACAAAGTTGCTGAAATGCTAGCTTCAGGGCTTGGTGTGCTTTTTCTTTACGCTGCGCCTTGGCTGTGTGTGTAATTCGTAAAGAAATGAATTTAAGGAGGAAAGCGGGCAGAGCATAGTTTCTCTACTCCTGTGAACGCAAAGACAATAATTATGGAGAAGAGGACCTTGCAGACTCGGCGTACCCACGTTTTTAATGAGGAACTCTCTATGTACACTGACCACATCTCTATGTGGATCAGGTACATAGATGATATCCTGCTACTCTGGGAAGGAACCAGTCAACTGTTGCACGAATTTGGTGAGAAGCTGAATACAAACACGCTTAACCTGAGGCTTACCACCGTGCGTTCTAAACCCAGCAGTGGGTTTAGTATCTGTGTAATGTGTGTATATAAGTTATATATAACGAGTAGAGATAATAAATTATAGACACATATACAGTCATACTTTTTCAAATTGTTTAATTGATTTATCCAACACTGCATTGAAAGTTGACACATTGTGTTTTATACACATGGGGGACTGCAAATAATTTTATTTGCATTGTCAACCAATACAATATGTGAAACACAGGTTCTGTATACCCTTATCCTTAATCTACACTCAGTACCCCTTGTATGTGCCTAATCATAATTTACTCCATGTACATCCTTCTCCCCTGAGGAATCTTGAACTCCCATGTTCAAGCATCATGTTTGGGCAGTTTCCGACATAATTCCTAAATCCTTGGGCATGCGCAGTACAAATTACCAGGAATCGGAAACATTTCTAAGTGTCCGCGCATGCGCAATACACAAAGATCGTTGCAATAAACTTTAAGTTCTCACGCATGCGCTGTTCGCGCTAGCGCTCTATGTAATTCTCCGGAATTATTTCTAAGTCCCAACGCATGCGCACCATGACGGAGGGAAAATCGTCCATAACTCTAAGTTTTTGCGCATGCGCGGTGGCACGATATAATGCGCAATGTAATGGCACAAATATAGAAACGTTCTCTATGTTCTCGCGCATGCGCAATGGAGATGAAAAAGAATGGAAATATATCTAAGTCCCCGCGCATGCGCGATGCGCACGGACTAGAATCAAAATACAGTCTACCCCGCGCATGCGCGATGCGCACGGACTAGAATCAAAATACAGTCTAAGTCCCTGCACATGCGCAGTAGACACTGGATATGGCGATCACGGTTTATGGCCTTAAAATCTCTACGAACAGCCGGTTTATGATGGGAATATGCCTAAATAAAGGTACAAACAATGGGACTTTCTTTGATAATTCATTTATTGGAGTTTGAGTACTTTGATGAGTCAGTCTGTGAGTGAGATCAGTGCGCATGTGCAAACAGCTGATAGCAATTGATTTTGTAATTAGGGTATTGAAGGGGTATAAAAGGGTTCAGACCTCTCTCCCCCAGTAAAATTTGTCCCTGAAGAAGCTCCTTTGCTGGAGGGAAACGCGCGTTGGACGCGCAATGTTGTCAGTCTCCTACTTGGAGCTGTTTTAATGTAGTGTCTGTAGTCTCCTGGTTCTAACTTTGCAGACCCTAGCAGCTAGTCGTTTATTCATTTATTTCCACTGTTTGTGTGAGTGCTTTCCTTGCACTCTATGTGAGGTGTTTTTCCAGTTAATTCTGTGCTATTCACCCCAGCACTGCTGTGTCTGGTGGATGTATGTTGCAGTGTCTGTATCATCACTACACTGTATGTGCTAGCTTTACTGCCCAGGCACTTGTACTTTAACACACTAAAGCCTTCTTTGCAGTGCGCAGTGCTGGTCCATCTAGCAAGGAAGCTCTCCATCTAGCAAGGAAGCTCAATTTGTTGGCCACTTACTTATGAACACAATATATTCTCACTACTGGGTCTCATCGTTTCTCCAGAGGGGTTAACACCCTGACTCCTAGCATCCCCTGTCTTTTGTATCCCTCCAATATTAAGTGGACATCTGGGATAGCACGATTCAATAATTAAAGACATGGATGCCAGATATTTCTGATTTAATACATTTTTAATCCACATCACACATTACTTTGGTAATATATGTTTTAAGGAATTTATTAAAAGTTAATTTTTACACTAGTTTGGTGTGCATATAAGTGAATTCTTTTAGGGTACACATCCATTTTGTGTTTCCCTTCCCCCCTTTTCTGATAGGGGGAGAGAGTGTCATATTGAGGGGAGGGAGAGAGAGAGTGTCATATTGAGGGGAGGGACAGAGACAGAGTGTCATATTGAGGGGAGGGGGAGAGAGTGCCATATTGAGGGGAAGGGAAGAGTGTCATATTGAGGGGAGGGGGAGCGTGTCATATTGAGGGGAGGGGGAGAGTGTCATATTGAGGGGAGGGGGAGAGAGTCATATTGAGAGGAGGGGGAGAGGGTGTGATTTAGGGGAGGGGGAGAGTGTGTCATATTGAGGGGAGGGGGAGAGAGTGTAATATTGAGGGGAGGGGGAGAGTGTGACATATTGAGGGGAGGGAGAGAGAGTGTCATATTGAGTGGAGGGGGAGAGAGTGTCATATTGAGGGGAGGGGGAGAGTGTGTCATATTAAGGGGAGGGAGAGAGTGTCATTGAGAGGAGGGGAGAGGGTGTTATATTGAGGAAAGAGAGACATGGGGGGGATGCTGACATGGGATGCTGACTTGGGGGGGGGGGGCTGCTGACATGGAATGGGCTGGGGGGATGTGGAGGGGGTATTGTGTTTTTGATGTGGAGGGTGGTATTGGGTGGGTGAGGGGGAGAGATGGGGGTATGAGAGATAGACGAGGATGATGATGATGGAGAGGTGCTGGAGGAGAGATGATGATGATGATGATGATGATGATGATGATGATGATTTAACCCGTGCGGCCCAAATGTTTTTTCCTTGGAGCAGTTCGGCCCTTCTCACTTTACGAGTTGGGCAGGCCTGCACTAGAACATCCCCTTTGAGAGGATCTGGAACCGGTTATTTATCTCCAGCTTCACTGATGCGGTCCGCCGGCTGGCGCATCACCACAGCTGGTTGTTGGCCGCTGGAATCGCTAAGAGGGGATGGGGGTAGAGACACCTTACCCTGGGATTCTGGACTCTGTGGTTCCGTCTGGGGAACAGTGGTTAGGGCGCACAGGCCCTCCGTAGTTGAAGTAGACTGGTTAGCCACATCTTTCTCTGCGGGTTCCGTAGCACACAGCAGCACTGGTTTTAGGAACTGTGCCCCGCAGCAGGCACACTTGGGACCCCAGGTCTGTTTGCCCCCTGGGAAGTCACACTGATTACAAACACATCTTATACACCCCTCGTCAGCCACCACTGCCACCCGGTATTCTATTGGTAGCCTAAAGGGGTTAAAGTCCATACCACCAGATATATTCAAATCCTTTTGTAGGCACGGGCACACAAGAAAGGGTATTTTCCCTCCTTTGGTCCGCCATGCTCCATACAACTGAGGGTGTGTTTCTCTGCATTCTGTACTGTCTTTAATGGGAACAGCGGTTGCTGATTGCTGTTCACTGTGCTTGCTCCCCCTGGTGGAAGGTAAAGAGGGGCCCGCTCTATCACTGATGGGTTCTGGCTGTGCACTGAGTCACTCACATTGCGGGGGCGGAGCTCTGGTTTTCCCACCAGTCCCGGACGGATTTCTGCAACACAATTTAGTGCAGACTTGCAGTCAGCAGCACATGTGCTCTCCTGCTTTGGCGGGAGACGCCATTTTAGGTGTGACTCACTGGATGAGGGAGCCTCCATTTTGATCACAGTTCTGTTAATCTCACTAAGGCTCTCTGCGTATGTAAGAGGGTAGCCTTCTGGTGGGGCTTCTGGGAAATGTAAGGTCAGAGGGACATTTTCCCGGCATATTTCCTGATCCGCTACTAGCCATAGTCTACTACAGCGGTGCGCAAACTGTGGGGCGCGAGCGCAGGTAAGTTGGGGTTGGGGGGGGGGGGCGCGGGAGTGAGGGGACAGCCGTCAGGGGGGCGCAGGGAAAAAAGTTTGCGCCCCCCTGGTCTACTACACTGATCAGTGGGGTCGTACCGGTGCTCTATCCTCTTCCACCTTTGGTCTATGCCCAATAGTCCCCCTAGGGCCTCAGAAATTTCCTTCAACTTCACTGCATTACTGGGAACATTCCCTACTACTATCACATGTCGCGGGGATACTTTTGTCCTCTTGGTCCGTTCGTGGGCCTCATGGCTTGCGGGCCCAAACATGGCAAAATATATGAATTGGACAATTTGGAAAAAATGAAAACAGGGCACCCCAGGTCTATCTCAGCAGCGCCGATGATGATGATGATGATGATGATGATGATGATGATGATGATGATGATGATGATTTAACCCGTGCGGCCCAAATGTTTTTTCCTTGGGGCAGTTCGGCCCTTTTCACTTTACGAGTTGGTCAGGCCTGGTCTACATCCTTGCCAAATCCCAACCCTCTGGTCCCCACGGAACCGGAGTTATAGGTTTCCAGTTTACCCTGTTTCACACTTAGTGTTTGAAAGCCACGCAGCTTTCTCCACCATTACGGTCAATGGTAGGACCGTCCTGGCCGGCGCGACCCTTTCTCGCCGCCATTAATTGTCGGACCCTGTTGGGGTCAAGTGAGGGGTTCCTAACATCTAGGGGCAAAGGGAATTTTATTTCTAGGTGTCCTAGAACAGAAGTTCCCACGTCAATTGGCCGTGAACTTGACAGAGGCCCTAGTTCCCACGCCAATTGCACGATCAAAGCTCTTTTTTGACAATGTTTCCGCTCTTGCGGTTTTGCGGTCTGGCTGGCTGCCAGCTTATCTCCGGAGGTCGGCTTCCAGGATTCCCCATTGAACTGCATTACTCCATTCACTTTCAATGGGGAACCGCCGCTCCTCCTCTCGAGCGCCACCTGCAGGTCTTCTACGATATCAGGCCCAAATCGCCGCAATCTCCATAGGGTTACATGGGCTGTTATGGCGACCTATGGAAAGACTGCAAAATGGAGCCTGCAAAGGCGGGAAAAGGGACAAAGGGCCATAAACACAGAATTAACATTAACCCTTTCCCTCCCGCATAGATCCCAGTGTATGGGTTGGTGCAGATACTGGAATGGGAACAATACATATTCACAGGGGGATACACAGTTGGTGCTGAAGCAGGGGCATAACTACAGTAATGGACATCATTCCAGTTAACCCCTCGCCTCCCAGGTGAGAGCAGGGGTGGCCAAATGGGGTGTAACCCCTTTAATACCGGGCCAAACCCTCTCTCCCATGACAGACGTCACTTCCCGGCTGTCACAAAGTTTCTCCTCTCCTCTTCCACTCCCTCACCCCCTGTGTAGCCACGTTCCTGAAAGAAATTGGCCTTTCTTTGTATGAGGTTGAGTGGTCTCCTGATATACTATTTATTATTTATTTATTTTATGTTTTAAATTATCCATTGTTTTGCATATTACCTATACTATTGAGATTTTTACTCTTTCACCGCTAGGTGATGCCATAGTACCTTATCAGTGAGCGCCATCCAGTCTGTTGTGTTTTTATATCTCACCAGAAAAGATGACATCCAGAAAAGTATCACCACTTTCAATCCATGCCCTTGCTTGGTCCACTCTTTATCTTATTGGCCTCCCTTATCATAAGATACGCTCTGTAATGACAAGGAAGAATTTTACAGATACAGTAAAACCACACTTTTACCTACAGTAGTGTACAACACTTTACCTGTACTGTCCTACAGGTATACAGTACCGCACTGCATTAACTACAGCACAGTAATTACAATATCAACCATGTTCTGTCATTCTACATGCTATTGCATTATACTGTACTTTATTACAGTAAGACACTTCCGTAACACATCCATATGTCCATGTCTTTATGCTGATTCATATCCCAAGGATGGTGATATATATGTAGCCCTTTCTCTGACACTCTAAAGAGACTACGGGTACTGCACACACCTGTGGCTCCAGGAGATCTGAGCCTCCGCTAGCTGGGAGCCTGGGGTAACACTTATTTAGCGCAGTGCCTCCACTTACCCCGGATCCCCATCATGTAAGATTCCCCATGGCAAGAAACATAACAACACACATGCTTGAAATGGTTTTACTATAACGCAATAATAACCTTATTACTTAGCATTGGTAATCATACATAACACACTAAAAACTGGCAATGTCCTTATAACGTTAGTGGCTTGGCCACGCTCCTAATGAGTAATGTCTCTGTCCCGTCACCACGTGCCCCACACCGTGTCCATATACTAAATAGTAAACTAGGCTCAGTCCTTTGGCCACTCCACTCAGTGTCCCCAAAGAGTGTTCCCTAAGGCGGGATCAGCACCTATTGACCGGTGTTTGTGCACTTGTAGTAAATACCTTCCGGTCAATGCGGTGACCGGTAACAGCTTCAAAAAGGATCCGTCGATCCAACGCTTTGCTTCTGATGTCACGATGCTCAGCAACCTGGTCCCAGATGACTGCAGCAACCGCAACTCTGTACTTTGTCCCTAACTGTTACTCAGTAAGGGAATAACGCTACCAATATAGGGCGTCCCTGCAGCAACTCACTCTACGGTGGCTGAGGGATACTCTTAGGGCCTCCGGGGAAGATCTGTCCTATGCAGGCGGGTCATGGACCCCCTGCACCCACACTACCTCTTCCTTCGCCCTCCAGTTCCCCTCTGCCTAGCGTGGTCTCTCCCCCACGCTTCCCTTTCCTCCTCCCGCGATTCCAACCCCTTGATTGGTTCCCAGACATCAGGTGCCTGCACTAGAGCTCATGGGAGTTATAGTACACCAACGGAGCCTTTCCCTGATTGGCCCGTCGTTCGCGCACTTGCATTGCGCATGCGAGACCTCTCTGCTGCCAGTGCCCTCTGAATGTTGCTCAATAAACATGGTGGCGCCCTATACTATCGGGCCGCCACGGAACCTTACACCACTCTCTCCGGAAATGCACTGCAACAGCATAAGGTGCCTAACACACACACCCCTACATATATAAAGCTTAATGTGCCTTCCAGGTATCTGTTGACAGGCATAGGAACAAGCAATGACTCAGATAACCCTTAACCTTAATGGTATATCAGGATGTGTAATGCAGGGGAGAGTCCAGGACTAGATGTAGACAAAACTTCCTAATGTGAATCACATTGAGATGGCAGATTGACGTGCACCACCTTACTGTGGATAGAGTCCTATCAGGGTAACCCTGGGTTAACGCCCTATAGTAAACAAGGTCATACTCAGCAAAGGCTTTGCTGAAATGGCCTTATAACCCTTCCCAGATTGATGGGCAGCAACAATTGTTTCTCTAAGATCATTGCTGATATCTTTCCTCCATGGCATTGTGTTAACACACACCTGAATGCTCCAGACCAGCAAACTGCTAAAACTTCGGCTTTTATAGAGGTGGTCACACTGGCTGATGATCAATTAATCAAGGGCATTTGATTAGCAGCACCTGTCTGCTACTTAGCATCTTAATTCCTATGGAAGCAGTAAGGGTGTACTTCGTTTTTCACACATAGCTTCTCCATTTTGGCTTTATTTTTGTTAAATAAATCATGACACGGTGAAATATGTCATGTGTTGTTGTTCATCTGAGGTTGTATTTACTGAAGTTTAAGACCTGCTAAGGAACAGATGTTTGTTATTATATCCTGGTATGTAAAACTATAGAATTCAAAGAGGGTGTACTTTCTTTTCCACACAACTGCATATCACTAAGTTCACACTGACACTTTTACATTGACACTATTTTAGTTAATTACTGTAACTATTCACTATTATACCACTTATCATCAGTTTCACACGTTATTAAGCACACTAATTTAGCGTTATTAAATTGTTTTTGTATGTATGTATATGTTTATTTATGTAGCGCCCGCAGTTGTACTCTGCACTTTAGTTGAGACAGTATAGTACATCGAATTATAATACAATAAGTACAAAATCAAGAAAAATCACACAATAGGAAAGGAAATACCTGTCCCGGACAGCTTACAATCCAAGCAACTTCCCATTGATGAATCTCAGAGCCCAATGTTATTTTAAGTCCACTCAGAGAGTGAGGTCCAAATGATTTGGAAAAAGTCCCATTCCATGGAGAATGTCATGTTTTAAACATCTATAGCCTGGCCTTCGGCAGCTATAGCTAATTCTGGGCCTTTCCTCTGTCAGTCCTGTTAGAACAGGCAGTGGAAAGGTTAATTCCTCCAGTTGGTCTGTTTTGCATTTCAGCTCTGAGAATGTAGCAATATTCAGGGGCAGACCTAAGCAACATTTGAATGTGTTAAATCAAAGGGTGGATATGGGTTGGAACACCCCCTGATGTGTGTGTGAGCCAATCGGTATCCAGCTTTGAGTTGTAATGATTCAAAGCTAGAAACACTCCCTGAGGATATTCAAATTGAGACATATTCCCAAATTCAGTTAGTGATCAGGAGTCTTCAGAGAGATAGCAAGCCAAGATGAGTTCTCTCCCTCCTGCCCCACCTGGGTGAGGAGGGAGGGGAAGTTAAGCTGCCATGGGCAGAAATGCAGAGAGCAAGATCAGGCCTATGATGTTCTGCTGTATGCTGTGTATGCTGCTCTGAATAAAGAACCACAGAAAGAAGCTGCTGTGTGTGTATCACTGTTCCTGGTGTGAGGAGAATGGAGTGTCAGTGGGGGTCTCTCCTCTGGAGACCCCAGGGGATCCCTACTGGCTGGAGGCACTGCACCACCCAGAGAGAGCAAGGTACCCTGTCCCACACCACCTCCTGTCCCTGTCCTGGTTCTCCCCACAACATCGCGGAGCCCTCAGCCCTCCTGTTTACCAGCAGGTCACAGCACCCAGACCACTCAGAGTGACCAGAAGGAGTGTACCCCCCAATCTCATGTCGGGTGGGGTACCATAGAAGGGTTACACATCATTGTTCGAAAATGCAAATATCCAGAAAATCTTTAAAGTGGCCTTACAATATATAATGTGAGATTTTTTTTTTAATGTCCTCACGGTATGGATTATTGCTCCAATATACCACCTTTTACACAGCCATATATGATGGAGTCAAATTAGGTCACCATCTCAGTTCAATTTACTGAAAAAAATGATTCTCATACATCATACAGTTGTAAGGAAATATGAATTCCGTTGAATTCAATAACTAAAACAATCTAGTCCATAATATACAAACCACATTATTTCAAAAGGTAATGTATAGTATGCCTTCTTTAGACCATCTACAAAAAGGAGTAGACTACTGCAAAGCCATATCTACTGCTCACTCCCATACCATTTACATTTGAAACATAAACATTAGAAATCTCTAGAGTCGGTAAAGGAAAAGGAAAGATATTTACCAACTATAGAAGATATAAATCCAAGTATAAATGTAATCCATCTATGCCTGCAACAATTACTCTCCCAAGGGGACCTCATAGATTTCTGAAGCTTTAGTAGAGAATAAAAAACTGGTGACTATACATTTTTATTCCTGCAATAACACATAAAATACCTTTCTTTCTAGACAACTGTTCATTCAATTCCATTTTCAATCTCTGAATTAGATGCTAATTTCCTAAAAATAGTTCTATCATTTAAAATTCAGAAAAACATATCTCTTTGCTGCTCCCTGGACATAATTACACTTTGAGCAACTTTTTGAGCTTGTTCATTATGAATTTATTAACTTTGGATAATTTATCATATTAAGATGTGATTATAGTAATTTAGATACATACCTGAGGGAGTTGGAGATTACCGTGGCTCAGCACCACAGTTAAGGATATAGGAAACTGGATCTATAGAACGTGACAGAGTATGCATTATTACAAGATAGAATTTAAGAGTTGTGTAAGAATTGCAATTAAAAAGTAATGAATAAAAATAGATTTATAAAAGGAACTTGTACATTTATTGTACAAGTTAAAGGGTTTGTCCCTTGGAAGACCAAAGTGAATGGCAGCGGAATTTTTAATAGGTTGAATAAAGGTGACTGATACCTTTTGACATAAAACAAGAATTTTTGGAAAAATTTCCCCCAACTTTTAATGTTTTTATAGAAACTTCATGCAGTTTTTACAATACAAATACCAAATGATCAAAGAGTATCACTCTTTGATCATTTGGTATTTGTTAGTGCTTATTCCCCATGCACCCCATTACTTGTACAATCATTTATTGATAAGAATATTAAGGTTGAGCGCTTGATCACTTCTTCTCTCCAGTATTTACAGTACCTGATATCTTTTGTGGGAGAGTCCATAAACTAGTTCATATGCAGATAAAAAGTGGTGAGTAATACTTTTTCATTTTGTTGATTTCTTTAAATGAACTAAAGTAATTATTCTGCCATCATTAACACAAAATATAAACATATTGATTTCTACACAGACCCCACATAAATACAAACTGTGCTGTAAGAATAAGTATATCCTACTGAACATGTTATTTTTTATTTTTTTTTAAAGTCCACTCTGAGGGACTTTAACTTAATCCATGGCCATTTCTAAAACAATATCTGGTTCAGGTGACCTGACAGAGAAGCTAAAACTTTTTCAGAAAAATTATGTACATAAAGTAGAAATGTTCACTTGACCCCATGTTTTCGTTTTCTGTCTAAATTTACTTGGGGGATTTGCTTTGGTTCTGTTTTTGGATTAGGGTGAAATATAAGATAAAGAAAAGATACAATATATACATATATTATATATGTTAAAAGAGTAAAAAAATTTACTATATATATAGGTCCCCTCTTGCTCCCCGGTTCCCCGTTCTCCCCTCCCTTACCTTCTTTGCAGTATGAAGTAAGGGGAAAGGGGGGAAAGGGGGGAAGGGGGGGAGGGAGGGGAAAGGGAGAGCTCCCGCATCAGCTAAAGTACACTAGGTAGTATATATGTATGTAGTCAGAGATCGTTTCTGGTGCAGAAAGGGACAAAGGGATATGCAAACAAACAAACGAAAGGTTCCCCCTTGAATGCACTCAGATCGATCTAATTGATATGATGTAGTATATTAAAATAATTTAATGTATATCAATAATAAATTTAAAATAGTAGTTGTACAGAGGGTTGTGGTAATCAAGTCCAGGGCCACCCCGAATTACATACCAAATAAGTTTCCGTATTAAGTGCAATAAGGAAAAAAGGTTGAGAGAAACACTACACCTAATCACACTGGTATAAGACCACAGTATATTTGGATCAAATCCTGCAGAACAAAGTGCTAACCTATAATAAGGCAGCACTTATATCTAAAAAAACGGCAGTCTCATGAGGTGTAGGACTGCCGATACTGAATCTGGAGGAAGTGATTATGAAAAGGTAATCGTGAAATACCGAAAAGGGCTGGCAGCAGTAAATAGCCAGACCAGTGAAGTGTGATGGTGTAGGTACAGAAATCAGCGTGAAATCACAGTATCAACACACCCAAATCAATCTGTATAGTCAACATAATGATATGAGAGGAACGACTAGCAAAAGTGTAAGGTCCTAGAAAGGGCTAGCACAAAATGTGCATGTGTATAGCCCTGAGGCACGGTTCACTGACCGTATCAAGTTATAGCCTCATAACCAGGAAAACTTCATTAGACATTCACTTTTGTATGAAAAGAAATGTATCAGTGGTGATATGATAAAGTCACAACACGTATGGTATAATTGCTATTGTCAATTAACACATTACAGTTCTCACACTGAAACAGGTTAGCTTCATGGAGACACACATGCTGATGATAAACAGAAAGATATATTCCGATACTGCTCATGATTAGTCTAGACACAGCACATATTGCAGCAATCTCAGTGAGCAAGTAAAAACGCCACACATATTGCATAAGTCTCAATAAGTAGCATCTGCCTGTTTAACATGTAGATACAATAAGATCCTGAGAAACCCCTCATAGTGCATAATAGAAAGATCGTAACAAGGAAGGGCTATAAAGACGATACACTTAGCTTGGTTAGTTGTATTCCAAGCTGGTTCGTGCAGCCCATAAGGAGGAGGGGAACAGGACTTAACAAGTAAAACAAGTATTTTTGAAAAAAAATCCCCCCAACTTTTAATGTTTCCATAGAAACTGCATGCAGTATTTATAGTATAAATACCAAATGATCAAAGAGTATCACTCTTTGATCTTTTGGTATTTGTTAGTGCTTATTCCCCATGCACCCCATTACTTGTACAATCATTTATTGATAAGAATATTAAGGTTGAGCGATTGATCACTTCTTCTCTCCAGTATTTACAGTACCTAATATCTTTTGTGGAAGGGTCCATAAACTAGTTCAGATGCAGTTAAAAAGTGGTGAGTAATACTTTTTCATTTTGTTGATTTCTTTAAATGAACTAAAGTAATTATTCTGTCATCATTAACACAAAATATAAACATATTGATTTCTACACAGCAACCACATAAATACAAACTGTGCTGTAAGAATAAGTATATCCTACTGAACATGTTATTTATTTATTTTTTTAAATCCCACTCTGAGGGACTTTAACTTAATCCATGGCCATTTCTAAAACAATATCTGGTTCAGGTGACCTGACAGAGAAGCTAAAACTTTTTAAGAAAAAGTATGTACATAAAGTAGAAATGTTCTCGTTTTCTGTCTAAATTTACTTGGGGGATTTGCTTTGGTTCTGTTTTTGGATTAGGGTGAAATATAAGATAAAGAAAAGATACAATATATACATATATTATATATGTTAAAAGAGTAACAATTTTTACTCCCCGGTTCCCCGTTCTCCCCTCCCTTACCTTCTTTGCAGTAATGGAAGTTGTGGGTGGCGGTCGGCGACGCCCTTTGCAGTCGCCATCTTGGGTGTACTTGCGCATGCGCAGAGGCTCGCGCATGTGCAGACGCGATATGGCAGCCATTACTGTGAGTGGGAAATGGCAGAGGTGGTGATCCATAGAGCAGGGACCTCCCAATGTTGCGCATGCGCAGAGGGAGTTAGCGGCGGCCATCACCCAGTCGCCCATGCGCAGTGGAGCAGGCACACGCGACCCCAAAAGCAAAGAGTTCCTGCGGGGACAACATAATCCAGAAGCCTCCGGGGACTGCCCTCTCACCCCACATGCCATCAGACAGCCAATAGGGGTTACAGATTCTCCTGCTCACATGATATGGATATGACTCACTCACACCATGCTAGTTAGTCGGTGCTGGGACAGAGTAAGGGGAGGGTGTGTATGTGCAGGGAGCAAGTGGCCCCTGCACTAGGCCAGACATCCCCCTAGGCCTCAGATAGGCCCTGATTCCCCTGGTGAGAGTGAAGCAGCGACAGGGACAGACCCTTAGGTAGGGACACTGCCCCATTAGCTGTGTATGCCAGGGATAGTGCGAGGTTGTCCAGCACTGGAGGGTGGTGTTCTGGGACCAGATCACCAGAGCAGAGATAAGAGACATTCTTAAGGTGGGTCAGTCCATGCGGGAGCCCCCCCATGCAGAGGCAGAACACGATGGGGTTCACCCTTCTGGATCAAGTGATCTCCAGTCCAGCTCATCTGCGCACCCGGGTGTGGACACAACCGGCAGGTACCTTCATCATACACCAAGTGCGCCAACCTCATCTCAATTTAGTGGGCAGTGCTGTCTCAGACTTGGGTGGGTGGGGACTCTTGGGTATATGTTGTGGGGATATGGCCCTGTGAGGCCTAGTGTTACTGTTAGTGTTACTGTTGATGTTATATTGTGTTCTATCTGCATGTAGTAAACTGTTTATACTCTGGTGTATGGTTACTGCATGTGGGTCCTGTATCAGGGGTATTCTACACTCTAGGATCCTGCACAGGTGGAGGGACTGTAAGTACGTTCCAGGATACACCCCAGGTTCCCATCAGCGGAGGCTCAGGCCTCCTGTGAGCCTAACATGTATTGCACCACACCTGCTAACACGTAGATTTTCCCACAGGGTCCCTATCTGCGGATGTGTGGGAGGGGGGGAGTGTGTTACATATATATATATATATATATATATATATCCAATACACATAAATAAGCCTGCAACTAACTAGACAAAATAACTTGGAATTGCTATAATCAAAAAGTAAGGTCAAATAAATAATAATAATGACCTGATGACGGTGCTGAGGACATAATAGTTAATGAAAGAAAAAAGAAAAAGAATCCCACCAAAAGCACTCTAGCAATAATTAATAATGATAGGATTTATTCAATTTTATTTGCAGATCAGGGGAACGGCGATGGGTGCCACTTGTGCACCCTCCTATGCCAACCTATTTTTAGGTCTTTGGGAAAGGGATGTGGTCTTTGTGGACAAGTTCGACTCTAGGGCTAGGCATGCAATTCTCTGGTTGAGGTTCATTGATGACATCCTCATTTTCTTGGATGGTTCGCCACAGGATTTGGGGATGTTCATCGATGGCCTCAATCAGAATCAACGTAACATTAAGCTCACGTCTGTCTCCAGTCAGGTGTCATGGAATACTTGGATCTCAGAGTCTCTCTCAGCACTGAAGGTTATATAGAGACGGATATTTTCCGTAAAAAGACCGCTACTAATTCCATTCTTCATGCCAGTAGCGGTCATCCATTTCATCAGATTAAGAGCATACCAGTGGGAGAGTTTCTGAGACTAAGACGCAATTGTTCTACTCAAGCAAATTACACACTTAGGGCTAATGAAATGACAACAAGATTTCTACAGCGAGGATACAGTAGAACTTCCATCAAACGGGAGAGACGAATTAGTGAGGCTAGATCTCGATCTTCGCTTTTGGTTGCAGGGGAGGACAACAAAGTGGAACCTGTTACAAAATTCAGATTTATTACTACATATGACAAAATCTGGCAAAATTATAGCAGGGCAATACAAAAAACTAGCATCTTTTACGATCTGATGCGGACCTATGCCAAGTATTGGGATCATCGGTTGACCTGGTAAGCTGCAGAGCTCCGAACTTGAGAGATAAACTAGTTCGGAGCCACTATAGAGCCCCGGTGGGAGCGGGGGGGTCACCCACTTTCTCTCTAAGAATTTGACACCAGGATTTTTGGCTTGTAGAACATGTTCTGCGTGCCAATACATAAGTAATACAGCTACATTTTCAAATTCACATAAATCTAAGACATTTAACATCAGAATGCCCCTTAATTGCAAGAGCAAGGTAGTAATATATTATCTACTATGCCCATGTTCTAAAATCTACATCGGCATGACGACACGGGAACTACGTTTCCGTGTCTTGGAACATGTTAGAAACATCAAAAACGCAGATCAGGACCACAGTAAAGGGAAAAAGCTCACTACAGTAGCGAGACACTTTAGGAATTTTCATGATTCCAATCCTGCATTTCTTAAGGCTTTTGCATTTGATCAGGTTTCATTGGGAATGCGGGGAGGGTACATGGAGAGGCTCCTGCTGCAGAGACAGTGCCGATGGATTTACACACTCAGCACTCTTCTTCCACATGGCCTTAACGAATACACTGGCTATGCGATGTTCCTGTAGTGAGAGAATCTCCATGTCTCCTATTGGATCAGTGTATGAGGGTTATAATAATTTTATAAAACACATCTTTGTTATTTTTTATTATTCACATAATCTATTATTAATTAATCACTAGTTACATTATCTTTATATACACTGTTTATATATTTACATATACAACATTTAGTGCATTATGTATATCTGTTTATAGTTTTTATTATTGCAGTTTATAATTTATAAATTATATTTTGGTATTATTATATATTTAATTTATATCTCTCACTTTGTTCCCTTAGGTCTTCTGTACACTTAAGTAACATTCCAATTTACAATTATTACCCATATGTGTCAATTTTGGTAGTATTACTTGTGTATTTAATCTCTTGTAAAGCTTCTCTTTTTTGCCCCTCTCATTGCTATCTATACATGCCTATGCAGCATTTGTTTTGATATGCTAATATATCCTCCCTTCCTCTCCCTTATTGGCTCCTGACCGGGGATTCCCCTGAAGAAGTGACGTTCCCCATCACGAAACGCGTAGGGAGGAGCCTAAGGAGACGCCGGCCTGTCTTCACATTCAGTCACCTGTGTGGGAACGGAGGTGGTGACGTCAACACGCTCCCGCCGGAGCAACGCGAGATACACGCGGCTACCGGCAAGGACTACCAGGGTCTGTTGTTTGCTGCTGGACAGCCAGGTCGGGCGTTCCTAATTTGATTTAAGAACTCACAGCTCTTGTGAGTATATGTCTGTTCGAGTGTTGGAGGCGTTATTAAAAGATTTTTTTAGATATTGCGCAATCCTCTGTCCCTTCTTATCCCTGGTTGGAGATATACATACAGGAATACGGGAGCAGACACAGGAGACACCACCCTGAGAAAGAGAGCTTATCTGAGTCCATCCGGAGAAGGTGCACCACGTGGGGTTCGTGTTAGCCTAAAAGCGTCTGGACTTGGAAGATTACAGATTCTCTCCACTGCATGTCCTACTTTGCATCTAGAAAGTAGGCATTTGTTGAAGCTATATATGGGGGAATTTCATTGCTGAAAAAACAATACTGCGCAATGTTTTGTCCATGTTTTTTGTCATACATCACAGGATAACAGCCTGCAGCAGAAAGAAACCCCCCCTTTTTCCACAAGTCTTGGGAACTGAGTCCATTGTCCATTCATTTATTATTCTACTTCTGAAAGAAAGGACTCCACTCTCATCACTTATATCCTTTATTCATTGATATTGTATTGTTTTATAATTGTTTATTCACGAATATCTTTGTACACTTTGCGCCAGGTTGTTTTCTATATTTGTATTTTTATATTGGTTTTGGGGCATTTTAGAGATTATTCCCCTCAATAGATTACCAGGCTGCATCTTTATATAATATTTATATACACTCACATTCATTGTGCACAGTACTGTTTATAAATAGGTCTAGCGCTGATTTTAGTAAATTTGTTTTTGTTATTGAGATGACATCATGTAACATTCCCTTCAGTGATGAACTGCGGCTCCCATCTCCGCTCAAGTGTAATTTATAGCCGTCACCCGAACTCTTGCGGGATTTGGAAGCAGGATGTTTCCGCAACTCCGATTGATTATATGGTACCCTGGGAACAAATCCGAAACCTCCTTATGTGATCACGGTCATCAGACATCACGACACCCACCCACTGCATCATCTTGCAGTGTCTATTGGATACCCACTATCAGCTGCTTTGCTGCTCGCAGCGTTATTGGATTACACTCATTTTAGGTGTCCTTTTTAAGCCTCACTGGACGCCACTAATCTAAGCCCCCGGACGAAGCAAGGGGTAGCAAAACGTACATCGGGGCTGTGTCTGTACTCCCCTGGAACCCCCCCACCTGGCTCAGAACTTCCAGTGGACACTGATTTCTACAACTTTGTTATCACTCCATCTCCTCCACAGGACATTTATACCTATCATCCAGTGGTTACTATTGTACTTATACAGCATGGTTCTTGTATTATGTTTATTTTATACACATTCTATTTTGCTGTTGGTTGTTGAGTGGTACTATCTATATTAATAGATTCAGTGTCCCAATTTTATTAACCCTCCTTCTTTGACCGGCCGGTCTTTGGTTAAATGAGTAGGTTATCTACATTCTCTGGTGTTATTCAACTTGCATACTATTATCCATTGTAGTATGTATTACACTCTAATTAATTATTTTTGTGCATTAACCAGAATTCATGTTTTTGGGCTTCCGAGGGGACTGTTTTAATATTGGATAATCCATGTGTTTTTCATTGAATAAATCCTATCATTATTAATTATAGCTAGAGTGCTTTTGGTGGGATTATTTATCTTTTTTCTTTCATATATATATAATATATATATAGTGTAAAAATTGTTACGTTTTAACGTGGCACTCTTCTTATTCAATCCTTTCATATAACCTTCAATTATAATATTGACATGTAGAAATATATACATTAGAGGCTTACCAAACTTGTGATACAGATTCAGCCAGCTATGTTGTCGAGTATTCCTCCAGGAAACGGCAGATAACAACTTCCTGACCACTCATGGTCACGGATTCCCCATGGCCAGACTAATTGCCCATCAGGATTAACACAGCAGGGGTCCTTGCTTCTGAATGGCACTCCCACTGTGTTAGTCCTACCGGGCCGCACCATTCTGAAAGAGATGCGCAGTGAGAGCAGACAGAATGAGTCACTCTGTCTGCACACCTCTAACAGGTGATCATGCTGCTTTTATTTTAATAATGTAGGTGTGACGCAGGAGGTCTCCAGAGCTGAACCGCATTAATTTCAGACCCAGGGACCCCCTGCTGCCAGAGTTACAGGCCCCAGTATGGTGGTTCCGGTGTCTCCTGCGCAGATATATTTCCCGGGCACGTGACACAGGAGAATTAAACCTACAGAGAGAGACTGGCACCCCATATCGGAGCCTGTAACTCGAGAAGCAGGCGGTCCCCGGGGCTGAAATTAATCCAGTTCAGCTCCGGAAACTCACTGCTTCAATACTATGTAATTAAAGTAAAAGCAGCTTCATTACCTTAGCAACTAGGCGCTAAGTTAATAAAGGGGTTAAACTAAGGTACCTGGTTTGTTGGGTGTAGATGGGGTGAGTGAAGGGGGCAGTTGCCTTAGGGTGGATGGTTAGACCCACCAGGAGCCTTTCGGGAGGGGTTTACTCCTTCATTACCTTAGCGGTTACTACCACTAAGTTAATGAAGGGGTTAACCCCTTCCACTATACACCCGAGAGGCCTATCCATCCACACTGGGGCAACTACCCTGCACAGTCCACGATGATCCTCAGTTCTTTCTTATCTTCATCTTTTTCTTTCTTCTTTTTTTCTTTTCCAAAAGATGTAGCAGTAGATGTTGATTCGCCATCTTCTTGGGGACAAATGAAATGTTTTATATAAGGCATGGGAAGTCATATTTCACTGTCAAATGTCAAACAAAAAAAAATAATTATGTGACGTCACCATAGAGGGGGGGAAACCATCCAATCAGGTAGCATATGCTTCCCTCCCTTTAAGATGACGTCCCTTCAGCAAAAAATGGAAGCCATCACATGGTACATCCACCAATCGGATTGGTGGATGTACCATTTGTCAGTTAAATGTGATGTCACAGGTCTTATATAAAGCCTGTTACCTCTCATTTGACGGCTGATCAACATCTATTGCTGCACCTGTTGGAGAAGAATGAAGACAAGGATGATAATTAGAAGAAAAGAAAGGAAAGAAAAAGAACTACTCATCGGGGCCTGCTCTGCAAGCAACTGAGGATTGTGGACTTCTGCGCATAATGCTGATGAGGATCATTGCATTGCGGGTCAAGAGTGTGTGTTAGAGTTGGATGAGGAGGATGGATTGTCATACCGGTAAAGGTCAGAAACACATTGATTGTATTTTATTTATGTATTTTTTTTGGAATACCCATTGATTGGCAAAGTGTTAATCTATGCCCCCTCGAAAGTATAGATAACCACAAGGACAATCAATGCATTTTTTTACAAATGTTTATTATTTAATTTAATGTATTTTATTTTGTGCATGTTTTTTTTAGGATGCCCATTTATTGCGATTGTGGTAATCCTTGTCCCCATTGAGGACATAGTTCACCAGAGTGACAATCAATTGGTTTATTGGCTAATACAAATTCCGGTATACACAAACAGTAAAGATTTAAACAGACATTATAAATGACATAATTTCCCTAACAATTATATCATTATACGTAAGACCATATGTACTGTAATAAATGTCAAAATCTCCTGCATCCAGTGCATTTCTGTCTTCAATAATAATTGTGTTGTATCTCCTCCTCTACTACTAGATGCCACTTTACCTTTTGCTACACATTTTAATAGAATCTGAGATGAATGCCCTGCATATTTAAATGCATTGCTATAGTATTTTCTTTCTGCTTGTAACATTGATTTATCCACATTTCCAATGCTTGACTTATTTTGACTATGGGTTCTAGTTGTATAACATAAGAATGAGTACAAGGGTACTATATTAGATATACTACATAAGATGAACAATTTATAAAGTGTCAACTTCAATTTTGTATCTGTATAAGGGTGTGTGTCTTTGTGTACTGAAAGAGTGGCTCAGTGAGTAAAAGGCACTGAATCTGAATCACACTAAGGGGCCCATTCTAGTAGCTTTGATCAGTGATTTATCAACAGTTTTGAGCACTTCTCAAGCGAGTTTGCAAGTGTAGCTATTCAGAAAGCTCCGATAACATGCCAAATTCGCTCGAGGCCTGCTTCTTCCCGATTGATAGCGCTCCCACTCCCGAGCACTACTGTAGCTTCAACAATTCTCAAACGCACTTTTTTTTGAGAAATTGAGCTATTCAGATAGCTCTGAGTTTCACATCGCGGCTGCAACTTGCACATTCTGATCTCACCACCTGAAGGGTGATGAGATGGGATCCGCGATGTGTGACTGATAAAAAAATGTATTTTTACTACATTGGATTGAATCCAGGTGTCTCTGGAACTGACACTCAATAATATCACCTCCAGAGACCCCCTGCTTCCATCCTATGTAATAAAAAAAAATGTACAGGCAGCTTCATTATTTTAGTGACTAACCTCTAAGGTAATTAAGGTATTAAATAGCAGTGCAAGGTTTGTTGGGGGTAGAGGGGGTGGGTGAAGGTTGGAGTTGCTCAGGGTGGGTATGTAGGTCTATCAGGAGGGTTTCGGGAGGAGTAAACCCCTTCAGTACCTTAGGGGTTACTACTGTGAAGGTAATGAAGGGTTAACTCCTCCCGCTACCCACCTGAGAGGCCTAAACACCTACAACAGGCCAGATACCACCTTCACCCACCACCTCTACCCCAATAAACATTAAAATATTATACAACAAATAATACTATCCAATACACCCATAAATTGCCAGTGTGGTTACGTATGCCCTCAATGGGAACAAAGATAACCCCAATGGCAATGAATGGCCACCCCCTCTACCCCCAACAACCCCCCTCAACACATGCAATGGGCAAAATCCCTATTATCCAAATAAAATAGTACCCAGCCAGCATATAGTAAATTAAAGTTGTACTTACTCCTGCTAGGATGAAAGCCCTCCTCATCCTTATCTTAGTCCTCCGCATCTTCCGTGGGCAGCAATATTAAAATTAAAAAATGAACTACTGGCCACTAACAGAAAAAAAAAATTAAAGTGCGCAACTAAAGTACTCAATTTAGGTGAATAGTGTTTTATACATTAAGCATAAAAGTGACCACCTCTGTGATATAAGTGATAATAATAACAACCTCTAATGAAGTAAGGATGGCATCTGCTGCTGCTAGTATTGGAGTGGCTCGGCACCCCTATAGAGTAAAGAAAGACAAGAAAAAAAGTCTTTATCCTACGCGTTTCGTAGCGCAAGGCTGAGGAAGTAGCCTTGTGCTACGAAACGTGTAGGATAAAGACTTCGCTCAAGACTTTATAGCTGTAAGGTTACCTCTGAGTACCTTTAGATAACCCTCGAGTTCCTGTGTGCCCTGTTTGCCGATACGAGCGGTGCTGACCCAACTGACGTATGATAGTACCTTTATTTATTTAAATATTTATTTATTTATTATTTTTTATTTATTATTTATTTTATTTTTATTTTTCATATGTCCTGTATTTCAATATATGTTTATTAAATGTTTTAAATTAATATTCACCTTGTATCTCAGCTGATACTCATTAGTTATATATGTTGTGCGTTTTTATGTAGGTTGTCTTTTTGTCATACAGTATCACGCTATATATTGTGTCTCTCTCTTTTTTTAAGCACATCTCCACGTCTGGAGCCTATTCCTGGCTATCCAACAGGTTGGATATATATCCTTTTTTACCATCAGGCGCCTCTTGTTATACATATCTTTTTTTCTACCCCTATAGAGCAAAGAAAGACAAGAAAAAAAGTCTTTATCCTAGGCGTTTCGTAGCGCAAGGCTGAGGAAGTAGCCTTGTGCTACGAAACGTGTAAGATAAAGACTTCGCTCAAGACTTTACAGCTGTAAGGTTACCTCTAAGTACCTTTAGATAACCCTCGAGTTCCTGTGTGCCCTGTTTGCCGATACGAGCGGTGCTGAATCAACTGACGTATGTTAGTGCCTGACGGCTTACCGGTGATCACGCAGAGCAGCTTTCTGCAAGCGTGACTGTGGAGTTTTACCGTTACCACACAGAGGCTTTCTATCTCGGAAGTGAGGGGCAAGACGACACTACAGTGGTGCAGAAGGAGGATCTAAAGTGACACTCGGTGAGAAGACACTTGCAAAGATTATGCTCCAGAGGCTCCAGCTGGTCACCATCAGAGGGCATTGAGTGAGAGACTGCTCCTGCTGCCATCGGCGTTCCGGCGTCTGGTAACACATGTTATTACACATGAAATACCTATCTGATTTTACTTGATGTACGCAGATTTATTACCCTTTTCAATATACCAATTTTATTGAACCTACTTCACCATATATGCGTTGTGCGCTGTTTTTTTCTTGTCTTTCGTTACTGGCCACTAACATCGTAATTATTGTAGCGATTTATAACCGCTATAATAATTAAGGGGTTAACACTTCCTGCTTCCCACCTGGGAGGCCTAAACACCCTCCCTGGGGAAACTACCCCCACCTCCAACCCTCTGTAGCCCCATCACCACACATACAAATGGGCAAAAGCACTACAGTAGTTGCCAAAAATGACGAAAAGCACATTTGCCCATTTATTTTTAAAATGAAACAAATACACAATAAAATAATATTTACAGACCAGTACAATACATTATTACGCAGTAGCCATATAACCCATTGTTTTTCACTGTGGTAAACCATGCCCACAATAGTGACATAGATTGCTACAATGGCAATGAATGGGCAATCTATGTTTCATAGGAGCAAAGTGGAGGAGGGTTTTTTTTTGTGTGGCTATTTTACTGTATGCAAACATCCAGTCTATAGTGTGGCCAAATCCCCCTTGTCCCAATGTGAACAGCGAACAGAATTTTATTAGATGTTTTTATTATTTTCAACCAGGCCCATGTGTTACAAGGAGTCAATATGCATACGGTAGCATTCTCAATGCAGTGTTGGTTATCACCCCTTAATTCAGTGAATTTCCCCCTAGTAGAAAAACGATTCTGTCTCTTTTTTTTAATTATTGTCACATTTTACACAAAGTTGCTGAAATGCTAGCTTCAGGGCTTGTGTGCTTTGTTTCTTTACGCATGCGCTTGGGCTGTGTGTGTAATTCGATAAGAAATGGAATTTAAGAGAAAGCGGGCAGAGCATAGTTTCTCTACTCCTGTGAACCAAAGACAGAATTAATGGAGAGAGGACCTTGGCAGCTCGGGGGAGTCGTTAAGGCTTGATAGTAGCAAAGTGGGGAGGGGGAAGGGCTCTGCATAGTACTGTACATGCAAACAGCATAATTCATTTACTCAGACGAAAGAATCACTGGATTACCAGTAATTCCTTTCTCAGCATGCAATAGCAGACACATTTCTGTTTCATTCTCATCAGAGACTGAATCTTTATCGCACAGAAGCACTCAAAGCACAAACCCCGCTGGTTGTATAAGGTGATCACTCAGGGAATCTGGAGACAGGAGCTCTCATGCAGGTAAAGAGAAAAAGAGAAAAAAATAGTGCAACACAGTTTAATCAAAATAAAAAGAGCTAACAAGCTCAGACCACTCACATACTATAGATGTAAATCAGGCAATTTGACCACTCTGGGTCCTGCAGTGGTGTACAGCTGTTGAAACGGAGCGAGGAGTCTGTATACATCAAGCAGCGTTCGATCACGCTACTTCCGGATTCGGGTGGCGGGTGACGTCATTAGTCTCGACAGCCAATGGGGATTCTATTCTTGTCTCAGACACTGCCCCCTGGATACGGCGATATCTGTCTGTTTCAGGTTAGCAAAAATGTTGTCAGTGACTCTGCGTCTCGTTCAAGTTTAAAAACTGCAGCGTTTGCTCTCGCCAAACTAGTGATCACATCTGTCTCTTAACACATTTATATTAAAGGGATCAGGGGAGGCGCATGCGCGACGCTGAGGTGAATGGAGTCCTGATTCCAGAGCTCCTCACCCGTCGGCATTCATAAGTAAAATATAAGCGGCAGATTTAAAAACTCCCCAGCTTATTATACTGCACAACCTGCCTAAAACAGCAGAGATGGTTTCAGGCAAAGCTGCCTGCACAAAAAGCCAGCCGGTCTCTACTTATTTTAGAAGGAGAGCGGTGCCCCCATCCGATAAGCAGGACAAGATGGAGTCTCCCGCTCAGCCTGCTAGCAAAGACCCTGAAACGGATCCTTTTACAGAGGACGAGGGAGATGAAGAAGTGGTGCGCAGAAAGGACCTGAAAGAATTCTGCTCACAAATGAAAAAGTTTTTCAATTCGGAGTTATGGGCCCTCAGAAAGGACTTGGATGCCCTGGGCGAGAGAACTTACACTCTTGAGACAAAAACGGATGAATCAATGGCTGCCATCACTCACACACAAGAACAAATATCCTCTCTAACTGATAAGGTCAAGTTCCTCGAGGACAAAGTAGGAAGACGCAGAGAACCGCGACCGGAGATGTAACATCAGACTGCGTGGTGTTTCTGAGAATATCACAGACCCAGAGGATTTTACTCTCAGATGGTTGGAGCACCTCTTTCCGGACAAACCGGAGACAGAGATAAGGCTGGACCGGTGCCATAGAGCACTACGAGGGAAACCACAGAGTGGAGACCCCCCCAGGGACATTGTCTCCAGGTTCCATCACTTCCGCACCAAGGAAGAAGTCTGAAGAATTGCCCGGGAAGCCAGGTCACTGGAGTTTGAGGGATTAAGCTCCAGGTATTCCAGGACCTGGCCCCGGCCACCCTTATGAAAAGAAGAGCCCTGGCCCCTACCACACGAGGGCTCCGAGACAATAACATTAAATACCGATGGTGGTTCCCGTGTGCCCTTCTCGCTATCAAAAACGGAGTAGCTCACACAATAAGGAAACCTGAAGACGGAGAGGGCTTCCTAATTAAATTGGGTATCACTGGAGCCACCCGAAGCATGCCAGGTTCCCCACCATCAAGCCAACCATCTGCCTCTAACAGCACCCCTGGCCCCTTGTGGAACAAAGTGGGAGCCAGCAAAACAAAAAACAACACCGCTCCTGAGACATCAGGCTCTGAGTGAACCCGTTCCTCATGATTTTGAGCTTTTCCCTAAGTTTTCCCTACTCTCAAGAGGAGCTGCAAGGTATCCCTACCAATATTCTATTCCCGCTAGTACCTGGACTTACTTCCGACCTCGGGATCCCGTTCCCTGCCTGGAGCTGATCTGCACACCACCTCAGAACGGCAGCCATCTTACCTCGATCCTTCCTGGAGCGGAGCGGGAGCTGTAATGAAGATGGCGCGAAGCTGGGTATGACGTCGTCATCACGCTACCCACTCTCGCGAGATCCAGGATACCTTGACTATCCGACGCCACCACCAAGATGGCCGCCGCTGATGTCATCAAAGACCCGGATGCAGGAGAAGCCAGAGATGGAAGGAAGAAGCCAGACGAGCAGACCGAAGGCACACCAGCCCTCCGTGATTCACCGAAATAGAGAGCCACAATACAGTGATGCTCTCCCCAGTAACCACCCCACTAATACACTACAATACACAACACACTCTAATAAATTAATAAACTAATAAACTAACTCAATACACGGGTTCATGCATGTGTATATATGTGTATGTATATATGTATGTGAACGTGTGTATGTATGTAGGTATGTATGTATGGATATATGTGTCTTCATGTACGTACCTATATATGGCTGTTTATACCTGTATGTGTAAAAGTGTGTGGGTAGGTATATGCTAGAATATGTGTCATATATTATATGCATAAAATGATAGACTGTGATATATGATATAATATGAAGCAGCGCTCTATGCACGTATAAATATTTGTGAATATGGGTTATACACGTGTTGAACATTTTCATGTATGTAGACACGGGATACATGGTATGGGGTGACATACTGTAGTACAGTATAATGCTGTATACGATGGGGCGTGTATGAAGTATATATGGATACTATGCCACATGGTGCGAAGTATATAGAAGTATTTGGATATAACATATTTAAGAGTTATATAAGTTAATTATATAGAGAAGAGTTAAACTAAAGCCTTTAAATTAATTAAACAAATTCCCCCCCCTTTTTTTTTTTCATTCATTGGCTTATTTACATGGTTACATGTCACTTTATTATGTGTTATTTTACTATCGTTCTTTTCTCTATCTAAGTATTGTTTATTTATTTATTTAATTATATACAGTACTATGTTTATATTTGGTAATATCTAGGCCCCCCAGGTAGAAGACTATCATCTTAACCCCATTGATGTATTATCCATACAATACTCACACATCATATCTGTCGGTATCCACCATATATACATATAATTGATATGTGGATATGTATTCCATATATATCCTGGCTAGGTCAGTTTACAACATCCTCTAACACCTACTGACTCTCTAATACTCACCACTGACACACATCTGTATTACCTCCAAGGCTTAATTGAAAAGAATCACTCAATTCAACCACTTTCCTTTTGTGCTGGTCATAATGGAATTTGGTCCAGGAAAATCTCCTATCTCTTTGGGCTATTAACACATGGCAACTTTAAGCAATACCACCCACTAAAGTACTTTAAGAACTATCAATGTATCTCTATAACAGGCTCGCTATCATCTCTCCATTTAGCTCGAACGGTGGTTTGCTGAATTTCTACATTAACTCTGACTCTGTTCTGGCTCCATTATAAGAATGGGGCATTCAGCTTTTGCCTTGTAGGGAGAAGGGTGGGGGGGCTCACTAGGGTATGGGTCAGTTCCACAGAGAGTTTTACGTTCTCTAGCAGAAAGCATTATATTCCACTATTTAAAGTTTAAAGTTTAAGTTGTTTAACATGTTTAACTTGTTCAATCTATCTGCCGCAGTTTTGTCTTATTATCAGAAGAATGCCGACGGGCCCTGCCTCGTCGTGGCATATGTGTTCTCCAGTGTGGTCCCCAAAAACAAGGGACCAGCTTCAAGACCCAGGGAGGTCTGACTCCAATTTTGGAGGCTGGTTCATCCAGGTGATGATGCCTGAAGACCCTCCCTCTGGGCGCAGGAGCCGTCCTCGGGGGGCCCCGAGGCGAGCTCTTGTCTTTTTTTTTCCCATCCCTGTTTTCACTTTTCTTATTCTGTATATTAATTAATTTATTTTGTTTTACCCTTCATGTAGCTTTCCCTGTCCGTCTAACCCCTCCCCCCCCCCCCCCCCCCCCCCCCCCCACCCATACTCTCAGGATACTGGGTATCAAGAGTCGTCCCACAGATTCAAGAAGAAAAAGGTAAAGAAAAATTTCAACGGGAAATATAAGATTCAACATCAGCAGTGAGTATTCACCTTGTGACACATCGCACCTCCTCTTTAATAAAAGATGGCATTAACCCTAATTTCACACAATGTTAAGGGCTTTAATAGCCCAATAAAAAGAAGGCTAGTCTTCTCCGACTATAGGAGAAAACAAGCTGAGGTGTTACTCCTCCAGGAGACTCACTTTAATAAAAACAATACACCCAAATTCTTAGACAAGGGCTTCTCCCAGTTTTATACAGCTTCAGCATCTACCAAAAAGAGCGGAGTAGCCATACTCTTCAGTAACAAAATCCCATTTGTAGTCCAAACAATTAAAAAGGATGCGGAAGGTCGATTTCTCATACTTGTAGGCACTATACATGAACACTATATCACTTTAGCATCCCTATACGCCCCTTGTATACAGGACGCCGCATTCTTTAATAAATTCTTCCGAATTATAAGTTCAATATCTCAAGGTAGCATCATCCTTGCAGGTGATTTCAATATCGTAATGCAAGCGTCTCTAGATAGATCAGGAGGAAAAGATTCAGACAACAAAAAGGCACATTCTTCCCTCCTCAAAAACATAAGGGATAACCAATTAGTGGATATATGGAGAGAGACACACCCGACGAGTAAAGATTATACATTCTACTCCCACCCACACACATCATATAGCAGAATCGATTACTTCTTCATTTCGGGTCAATTGGTTCCTAAGGTCGCTCGCTCCGAGATCCACGATATTTCATGGTCCGACCATGCACCAATAGAGCTACGGTGAAACAAAATTCAGGCCTTTAGACCGGGGGCGAACTGGAAACTCAACGAGCCAATTTTAAAGATACCCGTACTTTGCGATGCTATAGGTCAAGATATTGAACAATTCTTTAAACTAAACACAGGCTCTGTGGAATCTCATATTACTCTATGGGAAGCTCACAAAGCAACATTAGGTGCCTATTAATCAGTATCACCGCTAAAAGAAAACGGGAGAGAGATGCTATAATTATTACTCTCCAAGACAAACTCCACTCTCTACTAATATCTCACAAAACTCACCCAGACAAACAAACAAACATTTCAGGCATTAAAAGATACCAAAATTGAACTGAATATGTTATTAACGTCCAGGGCCGATAACTCATTAAGTTGGTCAAAGAGAAAGTTTAATGAAAAAGCTAACAGGCCGGATACGATGCTAGCACGAGCGTTAAAAGAGAGACAATCCAAGTTTAATATCCAAGCTTTACGCTTAAAATCTGGCATCCACACAGCCAACCCTCAAAAGATAGTAGAAGAATTTGGTTCTTTTTATGGTTCCTTATATGATGGGAAGAAAGTGGCACATAACAGCAAAACGAGCAAGGCTTTAAGAGATTTCTTGGCCAGCTCAAAGCTAGAGAGATTAACGGAGAGCGATAGAGAAAAGCTAGGCGCTGACTTCACTTTAGAAGAAGTGTTACAAGCTATCAAAGAACTCAAATCATCAAAGTCACCTGGTCCGGATGGTTTCTCGGGGCTTTACTATAAGAAATTCTCGGAATTACTTGCCCCAAGGCTGCTCCACATGTTCAACGCGATTTTAGCGGGAGCCCCAATCCCCGGAGACATGCTGCGAGCGTCAATATCACTAATACATAAGACTGGTAAGGATCCGCTGAATTGTAAAAGTTATAGACCTATATCCTTAATTAATACTGATATCAAATTATTTTCTAAACTTCTGGCCAATAGATTGAGTCTAATCCTACCCAGACTAATACATCCAGATCAAGTCGGCTTTATCAAGGGGCGGCAGGCAGCGGACAACACCCGACGATTTATTGATCTGCTTGAATTGGCAAACAAAAATAACAATGAGGATTACAAAATAAAACAGTACATGAACTGTAACTCTAATTACATAATCTACCTCCTGGAATGCCCATGTGGGCTACAATATGTCGGAAAAACATCAAGAGCCATTAAGATACGCATTTTAGAACACCTAAGCAATATAAGACGCAGTGTACAGACACATAATGTCTCAAAACATTTTTCCCTTTTCCATAACTCCAATATAAAAGGGCTGAAATTCACTGCCATAGAACATGTTGCACAACATTGGAGAGGACGGGACAGAAATTTAGATTTAAGCAAAAGAGAGATGTACTGGGTGCATAAACTTAATACACTGACACCACATGGTCTCAATGTCGATTTTGAGATTGCCCCTTTCCTCTAGTCACTATTATTGCACTTTCCTTCTTCTTTCTTTGTCAGTTTTATATTATCACTTTATATTATGAATTTGTATTTTATCAATTTTAATATGCTTTTGTCTAACCCTGTGATTTCTGAACCGAGTACACAGTATTAACTCATGTCTCTTTCTCTCTCTCTCTCCCCCCTCCACCAAGTATCTGTATCCACTGATCCCCTATTAATTATTTTATTATTCATTTTTAATTAGTGTAGGCATTTTTTACCTTTTTTTTATATTAAATAAACTTATTTATGTATTTTATGTGTATTTTTTGGACCACAGAGATTATGTACCCATCTTGGGAGACTCTGTGTGTAATTATGTTTAACCATTTTGAGTGTAATCATGTTTGATTGAATAATTAATTGCCTTAATTGAATAGGCTATTTAAATAACACCCAGTAGGGGACATAATCATTGCTCCTGAGGAAGCTGCGGTATGCAGTGAAACGCGTTGAGCCAAGCAACTTCAGCCAGTTAGCAGAGCCCAGCTGTATTCACTGTCTGGTAGCTGTTTTTCTGCTGCATCCACGGAGGCATAGCTGCGGTCCGGCGTTCCTCCTACCCTCCGATCTACCCGCTCCTACCGGAAGTCGTCACCGCCAGGCCAGGAAGTGACGACAGACGCCATCCATCCGACACCGGACGAGGGGGCACCCTCATGGAGGGCTAGTGAGTGGAGTGGAGTGGACGATCTGTGTTCATCTGCCGAGCCGTTAATCTACTGCCTAAAGATACCTTGATGTGAATGTGCTCATTCAATTTATTGTGAGTACATTTCCTGCACTTTTCCATGATAAAATTTGGTGTTATCTGGTAAAACACTATTGTTTCCATTATCTTTGTATGATTGCATATGATTGATTGGGAGCTGCTGCCGATGTGAAAACACCATCCTGCCTGACACCAGCCTTATTGATATATGCTGTTGTATGCTGCGGTCCCAAGCTGAAGTACCCAAAGATCCATCTTTAATACAAACCCGCAATTTTGAAACTTACATTTTGTAAGTAGGTTATCTACAAGAGCCAAGTTTCATAGTTTGACTTATATTTATTTTTCATACTGCACCATGATTATTTTTGTATTTTTTTCTGGGTGTTCCTGAGGATACTGCTCCCTTCCTGCCGTGGATCCTAAACTGTTGTAAGGGAATCAGTGCATATTCCCTGGAAGGTTGAGAGAATTTTTCAGTTTCACAAACTTTTATATTCCTTATTCACATTTATAGTTGTTAAGCGCCTTTCCAAGTCACTGGGTTTCACAAACAAAAATAACAATCAAAGTATGTTATTAAGTCTGGATGCAGAAAAAGCTTTTGATAGGATTGACTGGCCATATCTTAAAGAAACACTCACAGCATTTGGATTCGGGGGTCGGATGAGTGGAGCAATTATGTCTCTATACTCAGGCCCAACAGCCAAGGTTATACATCAGGGTTTCCCCTCACTCCCATTCCAGATTCAGAGCGGCACGAGACAGGGGTGCCCTTTATCCCCTCTCCTGTTTGCCCTATGTATCGAACCTTTTGTCCTGACGAAGTCGACGGTAACACGTGACGAAACGCGTAGAGTGGGAGCCTCATCCAGAGCGGAGCATACAGCAGAGAAGTTGCAGGAAGATCCAGCCCTTACCGAGCGGCGAAACCGGAAGTGACGTCAGACGCCAGTGGGAACAGTGTAACAGCTGACCGGAGGCTGAGGCGGAGGAGTGGGGAACGCTGCGAGATGGTGAGCCTGGCTGGCTAAAGTCTTCCTACACTAATGCAGTGTGACATGCCTGTTTTTAATTGTTAGAATGTGAGTACATTATTTTATTGTTATAAAATCTTTATACCTTGAGTGATCTGTGCTATGCCAGTTTCTTTCTCTCAATATTGGGGCACTTCATCCTGAGGACCTGATCCACTCTGACGAAACCTGATCCACTCTGATGAAAACTGCACCACCCATCTGCCATTGACTGTTTGAGTCAACCCTGCCTATTTGACTCTTACATCTTGTAAGTAGTCAATTCATTAGAGCCAAGTCATTTGGAGGCTTATATTTCCACATTGCCATTCTGCTGCACTTAAATGTTTTTTTGTTTCTCCCCCATGCAAAATCCTGACCACAACCACTAGTTCAATTGTGAGAACTTGGCCGCAAAAGAGGGGACTTAGTCTCTGCGAGGCAAACTTTTCAGGCTTCAGAACAAAGCCGGCTGCTCTGCTATTTCGAACAGAGCAACTTTGAAAAATCCGCCGTAGCTTCATCGACTCCCAATTGGTTGCGATACTCTCTCTCCTGGTCAGCACCTTACATACACTCCGCTGGGTTATCCCTATAATGGAGGGGTAAAGGAGCAGCCAATCAGAGAAAGGGATTCCCACTGCCAGCCAATAGAAAGAGGGGCTCGACCCTTGGCTGACGTCAGAGGGGTAGGCGTGCCACAGAGGCTCGAAAGCCGGGTGAGCGGGAAATATGATTTTAGCCTGCAGGGCCGGCTCTACCAGGTCTGGAACTGACAAAAGGGTGTCCCTTTGTAGTCCGGACCTGGCCATTCACCTTTTAGTACTCACCAAGTGCTTTCTCACCTGTGGACAGCCTCTCCCTTTTGTACCACAGACCCTATGTAGACTTGCTGGCACCTTAACTGATCACCCGGGCAAGCTATATGGAACATTATAATAAATGTATAACATAATATAACACATAGTTTAACACATGGAGGACCTTGGGGAGACTCATGGTTGTGTGCGATATAGGACTGGTACATCGGGGCTCGAAAAGTAGGAGTCTGGGGGACAAAGGGTAGCCCCGGTATAATTCTACTTGCATACCAGAAAACCATGCCTGCATGTCTGGTAGAATTAAGGTACTACTGTAGCCCCGGTTCCGGAACTCCTGCAGACAAAAGACATTCTTACCCCAATATCCCACCTGATACTCACAAACAGAAAGTTTCCGAGCCTGGGGTACAGGGAACATGAAATAGGAAAAACAGGGTCATTTTATTCTTCAACATGTATCCTCCCTGATCCCTGGCTTATGGAGGTACCAGGGGCCCTACGGGTGTAGGGGTAACCAGAGGTCTTCAACCTTTATTAGATATCCTGGTTACCCCTCCCGTCACACCTCCCCCTCAAGATGACGGCTCTGGGATAATCACCCCATCAGGTGGCTCTGCAGACCTGGAGATCCTGGAGGTTTTCTGGTCACTGGGAATGTCATGTCGGGAGAGTCCATCTGCATTGCCATGCTCACTACCCTTCTTGTGCTGGATAGTAAAGACAAATTCCTGCAGGGCAAGACTCCAACATAGCAGTTTGCCATTTTTCCTCCGATACCCTCTGTAACCAGCTGAGGGGATTGTGATCTGTGATTACGGTAAAAGCCCTGCCATACAGGTAGGGCTGGAGTTTCTTTAGTGCCCGCACTATGGCCAGGCACTCCTTCTCGATGGTGGCATAATCCACCTTCCGAGGCAACAGCTTGTGGCTCAGGTAGATGATCGGGTGTTCTACTCCACCTTCGCCTACCTGACTGAGTACAGCGCCGACACCATAGTCCGAGGCATCGGTATGTACCACGAACCACTTGCTGTAGTCAGGGGCTGCCAGAATGGGAGCACTACCCAGATCAGACTTCAGAGCCTGGAACGCCTCCTTGCAAGCGGGAGACCAGGTAACATAACCAAGAGTTTATTCTAGGTCAATTCAGTCAGGGGTTTGGCCAGGGCTTTGTACTGGGAGCCAGCAGTTCCTATAATATCAACCTTCTTATTTGTTTGGGGCATTGTCCACTCGAGAATTGCCTCGACCCTAGCCGGCTCCGGTTTGAGAGGCCCTCCCCCTACACTGTGCCCGAGGTACAGTATCTCTGCCATCTCGACTAGACATTTAGATGGCTTGAGTGCCAGCCCTGCTTCTGCTATCCGTTTCAGCGCCGCTACCACATGCACTAGATGGGATTCCCATGAATTATTAAGACCGCTATGTTGTCCAGGTATGCCCTTGTGAAACCCTGCATCCCTTCCAGCAGCCTATTGACCAGGCGTTGGAAGTAAGCCGGGGCATTCTTCATCCCGAATGGCATAACTAAAAACTCATATAAGCCACATGAGGTGATGAAAGCCGACTTCTCGTGTGCCTCCTGAGTCAGTGGGATTTTCCAGTATCTCCATGACAAATCCATTGGTAGTCAGATACCTTGCCCCCGCGAGCTCATCTTGCAGCTCGTCCATGCGGGGCATGGGATAGGCATCTGACACTGTCTGAGTGTTGAGCTGCCTGTAATCCACACAGGACTGAGTGGTCTCATCCTTCTTAGGTACGAGAACTACCAGTGAAGCCCAAGGACTCTGAGATGGCACAATTACCCCTAGGGCTCGCATCTTTTCCATTTTCTACTCTATACTATGCTTCACCTCTGCTTATACCTGATAGGCATTCTTGCGCAGTGGTCTCTGACACCTGGTGTGGACTGGGTGATCAGTGATATGGGTCCTGCCCGGCATATCTGTGAACAGGTCCTGGTACTGACCCAACATGGCTCTTGCTTGCACCCGCTGGGGACCTGGGAACCTATATCTACCTACTTGATGTGCCCTCTTGCCTAGCTTCCCCTAAGAGGTTGGGTGTTACGGTTGTGCTCACCACAAACTGAGACGGACCGCGAGGCTGAGGTGGGGTTATATAATCACCGACTTTAGTCCGCGCAGACTGGTCCGGAGTGCGAAATCCATAGTCGTACATAGCAGGGTCAGGATTGGAGAAGGCAGCATCGTCGTTATTCAAGCAGGAATTCGGCAACGGGTAGACAGGAGCTCCCCGCTTCAGCGTAGGAGCGCGAGCGCGGGAGTGACCTCTGCGTGAGCGGCGGCTTCGGCCCAGGATGCCGGTGTCTGTAGGAGAAGACAGCAGGCTGGCCAAGGAACACCGCGGGGCAGCACCGGGGAAAACCAGCGCTTCAGCACAGGGGTCCAAAACAGGCCTCCGCGTGGAGAGTAGCAGCAGGCTTCTGGAAACAAAAGGTAATCTCTGCTAGGGGAGAATGCAGCAGGTACCAGGAACCAGTGCTGGCAAACCAATGCTTCAGCACAGGAGTCCGTGACAGGCGTCTGCGTAGAGAGTAACAGCAGGCCTCTGGAACACAGGAACTGAGGCCTCTGCGTGGAGAGTAGCAGCAGGCCTCTGGGAACACGGGAAGATGGGCCTCTGCATGGAGAGTAGCAGCAGGCCTCTGGAACTAATAACGAGAACTAGAAAGTTTAGTACACAAAGGAGACAAGCCAGGAGGCTTGTGGCTGAACACAGTAGCGTCCAGAGAAGGATTATGCTCGGCACTGGATCAGTGCGAAAGCCCAGCATATAAAGGGCAGTGAGCCAATCACAGGAGGCAGGTGTGTGAGAATTCCTCCAATGACTGAGCACCGGCTAGGACAGCAGAGATAGCTAGCACCGGTGCTTATAGATTGCCAGAGGGAGTAATTAGAAACTGTACAGTTCTGCAAGACTATAAGCAAAAGCAGAACCGAATTCCTTACATCGGGTTGAGCTGGGCTTGCAGTGTCCTCCATTGGTGGGCTACAGATAGCAAACACTGATGCCACACTCTGGAAGTACTCCTTCAGCATATTTATGTGGTAGGTTATATATCTCCATGTCTCCTGATCTAACTATACAACATAGTTGTACTCATTCATCCGCCGGAGAACCATATACGTGTTAGCCCAGATAGCCATGAGTTTGTTTGGCCAAGTGGGCTTCAGAACAAGCACTTGCTGCCCAGGGATGAACTCTCTACTCTGCAAATTCTGATCATACCAAGTCTTTTGCTTGGTCTGAGCATTCCTGAGGTTAGCCTGTGCCAACCCCATGAGTTGGTCAAACCGGTCTCTGAGAGTTACTACATACTGTAGCACAGAAGAATCAGAAGTAGTAGTTTCCCCTTCCCATCCGTCATGGAACAGGTCAAGCAGTCCATGGACCCTGCAACTGTATAGAAGCTTGAACTGTGAAAAAACAGTAGATTCTTGCGGTACCTCACGTTAGGCAAACAGAAAGTGCTCCCAGTCTTTCCCTTCAGCCTCTATGTAGGTTCGCAGCATTTGTTTCAGGATATCATTGAGCCGCTCACACAGTCTGTTTGTCTGGGGGTAGTAAGGGTACATGCGGAAGGTTGTCACCCCACATGCATTCCAGAGACCGTAGAGCAATTCAGACATGAATTGACTCCCCTGATCGGTTATAATCTCACTGGGGAATCCTACCCTAGAGAAAGTCCCTATCAGAGCTACTGCCACTTTCTCAGCTTCAATCGAGGACAGTGCCACAGCCTCGGTATCGGGTCGCAAAATCGATCACCGTGAGGATGTATCCCTTCCCTGTACAGCTAGGAGCTAGGAACCATAAGGGGTTACACTATGTCTACCCTTTGGTACCAGTGATGCCCACGGCCAGTAGAAATGCTGCAATGGTGCTTTGGTGCGGGCAACCCCCTGATGTACCGCTTGTGGTAGGGAGTGGGCTACCTGTAACAACTGTTGCCTATACTCCCCGGGAACCACTAACTGTCTCCTACCAGTCCATACCCTATCCGGAGCACCAGGAGCTTGCTCTCTATACAAAAGCCCACGGTACCAGAGATACGGATCAGATCCACTCTCAGAGGCAAACTCGAATGCCAAAAGTCTTATGCACTCTAAGCCAGGATCGGACCGCACTGCCTCTCTGAACCGTGCACCCAGCTCCAGCAACTCACCCTAAGTCACTATGTCAGGGAATGGGGAAAAAGGGACAATGGCAGGGAGGTCAGGACACAGTACAGACTCGGTCTGGCTTACCTGGTCGGCCTCCGCAAGAACCGCAGGAATCGGTTGTCCCAAATGCAGGGGAACGGCGATCTCCTCAGTGGGCAGGAGTACCAAAGGCTAAATAGTATATAATAGCTACATTTTATAGTTCCTATACTAGTAACGTTATGAATATAACGTGATACTAAAAAATATGTGGCTGTGAACAAATTTAATAGCAAAAAATCCAGAAAAAGACAGTTAATGAACCATCTATATCACAGAACTGAAAAGCCAGGGAACATGGAAGGGAAGGGGAGTGTATCTCAATAATTGAAAGCTCAACTAGAGAGCAGAAAGAAAAAACCTTGTACTGTATATCTCAGATATATTGAAGAAAAACCATGTGGGTATTATGACCTTTGCATTTTGTCACAGCCATCAATATAGTACTGCTAAGGTTAGTAAGGTAATCTCTTTTAAATAGTATAAAGATACAGCAGTGTGGAACGAAAATGCAGCAGACTATAATTACATGGTGATTAAGAAGTGAACGATCTGTGCCTTATAAAGTAAGGAGCATGCTCAAATTGATGGTGTGGTTTGTTAGTATGAGTTGGTTGAAAAGGGCATAGACTTTGTTAAGTACCGAGGCAGGAATGAGATACAAGAAGTAAAAGAACAAGATGAGCAAAGGATGGCGAGTGATTGCTAGAGATTTGGAATTCTGTAAGGTGCATGATCAGACTCTCCCCTACAATACATACATTACAGAATTTCTCTCAAAACTAATTTTTTCAAAGAAGTCCTCATTTTTCCACTCCCCACATTTTTAGATTGTAAGCTCCTTGATTCGGGGGCATCCTTCCTATTGTCTCAGTTTGTCTTAATTTATACTGTATGTACTGTACTATTTTTTATTATACAATGTTATTGTCCTCAATCTAACATTGTACTGTGCTATGGAAAATGTTGGCACTATACAAATAAAAGATGAAGATGAAGATGATGGTGATGATGAGGATGAGGATGAGGGTGATGATGATGATGATGATGATGAGGATGATGATGATGATGATGATGATGATGATGATGATGATGATGATGATGATGATGATGATGATGATGATACTATGGGGGCTATGCACTAAGCTCCGTTAAGTCACTTTTTGACCGCAAAGTGCTCTTCTAACGTGATTTTTTGCACAACCCGAAGCACTAAGCAACGCAAACAGGCACTTTGCAATCTAAAAATGACTTTTTTCAGGAATTTTTTCTAAGTCCAACTTTGCTCGATCGCAACCCTGTTTGCGTTAAATTCTGCCCTTAAGCGGGATGCCCTAAGCAATGCAACCTTAGCGTACGCGAAAGTTGCGTTGATCAGAACACGCCAGGTCAGAGTAGACGCAAAGAAATCAGGACTTAGAAAAAATTCTTGCTTTTTATTTTTGCATGCGCAAAACAGATACAGCAGGCCGGCGGGTGTCCCCGGCTGACCCCACGGGGGTCCCCGAGGGAGCCCGGGGGTCGCGCAGGTGTCCCCGACTGACCCTGCGGGTGTCTGGGGGTCCCCAGCTCACCAAGCGGGGGTCCCCGCGGCCGTCCCGGGGTCCCGCGGGAGTCCCGGGGTACCCGCGGGCCTGCGGTACCAATGTTGTACCTCCAAAAATAATAAACAAGAATTATAACTAAATACACCCTCCTAACACATACTATACAGTAATGGCCAAAATTACTATTATCCAAATATGGATAAGAATGCATTTGGCCATTTTAAATACATATAACATTCAATAAATACAGTCAAAACATATTACACTTACCTTTTACAGGCACCCACGATGAAGGCCGTCTTCATCCTCATCTTCATTCTGCCCATGCCCCTACGGTGCTGCAAAACATGCACAACAATTACAAAAGCCAATGTAATGTCCCCTAACCCCTTAATCACCATAGCAGTTATTAACCGCTACAGTCATTAAGGGGTTAACCCACCCTCACCCACCACTCGGGAGGCCTACATACCCTCCCACACCCCCCCCCCCACCCCGTGAGGCCTAACCACTCTCACCCACTACCCACAAGGGAGGCCTACCCACATACCCTTAGGGCCAATACAGCCTCCCCCACCTCCAGTACCCACAATAAAAACAACACATTGCCCCACAATAAACATCATTATATTTATTAAATACATAACCCACCCCCTGTGCCCCCCCATAAATACATGATTTATCCTTTTACATACAGGGTTCATTACCCAGCCCTACGCGAGTCCCCGGCGGGCCTGGCGGGTCACCTGACAGACCTACAGGGTACCAGCAACTTGTTTCACACAGGTTCTGGAGGCCTGTTGGTGGGTCCCGCCAAGCGCCATGGCCCCCAGGTGGTCTCCGTGGGCCACAATTGGGTCCCCACGGTAGGCCCGCAGATGTCTTGGAGCCCCGGGTCAGACCCACAGGTGTCTGCGGGGCCTCGGGTGGTTCTCACAGGGGTCTGGGGACTCACGAGTGCTCACAATGGGTCCGCGGTGCCCCCACAGATGTGAGGCCACCGGTTCTTCCCCGCAGGTGTCACGCGTGGAACCACCAGCCTCATACCCGTGAGATACCCGAGGATACCGCAGGTGGTCTCCAGAGGTCTCACGCAGAACCAAGGAACCAACCCTGAATTTAAAATAAATAAACCTGGCCTATACATTCAATACATACATCCCCCCCCCCAACACCTACAGTACAATAATGTGCCAAATAACTATTATCCAGATATGGATAATAGATTATTTGCCCATTATTAAACACATAAAACATGCATAAATCAAAACATGCATTTTTAATCTTAAAATCACCCAATTTATGTTAAAATAAATCCAGCAGCCATTGTAAATATAAAAAAACAAACTGCAGCTACACAAATGTCTATGAAATGTCACACAATTGCATAGAGCGTGTACATGATGCAATTAATCTGTGCATCATGTAACACTATGCAAAATATATGTAACAATAAAATACAATATAAACAATGTCCCCTAACCAGCAATGCCATCATGAAAATCAATTATAAACTAAGCAACATCAATTCAATTAGCATCAATCAATTAATCCATTTCCTCAAACAATTACAATACAATACAAATCAATTATATAATTCCCTATTCAATTCCTAAAGCCAAATCAATGCCAAAACAATTCTAATTTAAAGTAACCACCATCATTCTAATCTAAGTACAATAAAGAAGCCATTATCTAAATACAAATTACATTATTCACAACAATTACAAAATAAAGCTGATAAATACATTAGCCATACATGAAAAGAACATAAACATTAGCAAACCAATCAATTATTATCCCTGTATGTCTATCCATATAGATAGATATACATAAAATACAGGGGCAATAATACAGCATAAAAAACAATGCATTTCCATACAAAAGTCACATAGAATACACCCATTCAGTGTCCGTGAATGAATGTATGTATATACATATATACATTAACGGGCATTAAATGGGACTGAAAAAATAAAAGACATGAATGAAAAATCATAAAAACCTGTAAAAGTAAAAATAATAAACTTTTCTTTTGTTTACTCACCATTAGATGCCCACTCACCGAAATCCAGGCGACCCGGAAGCACAGGAACCAATCCACAGGTAAGCCATAAAATAAAAAACCATAACAAATCCACGTCTGTGTCTTTTTCTTCTATTTGTAGTCCTTCCCGTCTGTCTTGGGGTCTTCTTTTCTTCTTTGGGGTCTTCTCCGGCTTCTTCTGTCTTCTTCCGTCTTCTTACGCCACGCCCTTCTTCTCTTCTTAGGAGGGGAGGTGTTCCCTCCTCGGCGACTAGCTTCAAAATGAGGTGACATAGGCTTTTATATGCCTATGACGTCACATTTTGGTCAAATGTTTCCCACGGTCCTGATTGGTCCGTGAAAAACATGTGATTTGGCCGAGCCAAATAAAAATGATGACGTCATTTAAAGGCAATGAAAGCACAGCCAATCAGAATGGCTTTGCTTCAATTGCTTTTAAGATGACGTCATTAAAAGAAACATGGCCTGTCTCACATGGTACGGTAGCCAATCAGAGCGTGGGAAATACATCCCAACTCTGATTGGCTCTAGTACCATGTGACAGGCTTTCAAAGACGTCACATCCGTTCTCCCCCAAGCCTCTGTCACATGGTCTACTAGAGCCAATCAGAGATGGGATGGAGTTCCCACGCCTTGCATTTATATGTATTTAAAATGGGCAAATGCATTATTATCCATATGTGCAGTGGTTGACAAATCACAAAAAAATCTACTCGCCACCTAGTACCAAACGTGTGCTGCTTGGGCCAATATTTACTCGCCCGGGGGTTAAATCCACTCACCCGGGGCGAGCAAATGTATAGGTTTGTCGAACACTGCATATGTGGATAATAGTAATTTTGCCCATTACAGTACTGTATGTGTTAGGGGGCGGGGGGGATGCGTGTTGTTTATTAGGGGCAATTGTCCCCAATAAACATGCTAATGTGCCTTAATCCCTTCATTGCCTTAGCGGCTATCCGCTAAGGTAATGAAGCTGCATTAATGTATTTTTATTAATAGTGTGCGGGAGCAGGGGGTCCCCTGAGCTGAACCGCATTGATTTCTTCCTCAAAGACCCCCTGCCTCAAAGACCTTCCCGAGTTACAGGCCCCGGTTTGGGGCATCGGTGCCAGTGCGGACGCCATCTTTATAGAGCCCACGTCGCATCTTGGACGCTATAAAGATGGCGGCGGCACTGGCACCCGATGCCCCATCCCGGGGCCTGTAACTCGGGAAGCAGGGGGTCTCTGAAGCAGAAATCAATGCGGTTCAGCTCAGGGGACCCCCTGCTCCCGCACACTATTATTAAAAATACATTAATGCTGCTTCATTACCATAGCGGATAGCCGCTACGGTAATGAATTATTGTTTATGTGTGTTTTAGTACTAGTGTAGATGTGCAGGGGGTCTCCTGAGCTGAACCGCATAGGTTTCAGGTCTGAGGACCCCCTACTTCAGGAGATATAAGCCCCTTTATGGGGTGCCGGTATCCCCTGCAGAATGTAAATAACCCGGTCACGTGACGCGGGAGCTTTAAACTGCAGGGGATACCGGCACCCCATAACGGGGCCGATATCTCCTGAAGTAGGGGGTCCTTGGACCTGAAACCAATGCGGTTCAGCTCAGGAGACCCCCTGCTCATGTACACTATTATTAAAATGTATTTATTTAGTGTACGATCGCCTGTAACAGTCTAGCATGGAGATGGCAAATCTCCATGCAAATGTTACATGCGGCTTTTTTTCCAGCTAGCGTACGGAAAGGTTCAGAACGCTAGCAAGGGGAAAAAAAGCAACACGTACGATGTGGCTATTTTGAGCAGGTACGTTAAAAAATGGCCTCAAGGCCTTAGTGCATCGCGTCCCCGGCTTCACTTTTTAACGAACCTGCTTTTTGGCCAAATCAGAACGCAAAGCCATTGAGCTTAGTGCATAGCCCCCTATACCTGTTATATGTCACTTGAATTCCCTGTGAATCTGCTATAAAAATGTTTTATTATGTTACCCATGTTCCCCCCCCCCCACAGAGGCCATATCTTGGATGTAGTGAGGGCTGGCTAGATGTAGGTTGGTGGTGCATACCTGCCGGTAACAGGAGGGCCTGAGTCTCCCGCGGTGATGTCGGGGATACAAGACCAGGCTCCTGGGGTATATGCCTTCATCTTCTCCTTAGCAGCGCCTCCATCCTCTATAACTTCCCAGAATGTGGGGTAGGACCCTTATAGAGAAATAACCCTGGTCCCAAGGGGAATGCTCCAGAACACACACAGTCTGATTTAAAACCTCAATGTCTCTTTATTGTCTCTTATCACAGCAGCAGCACACAGTAACCGCAGTTCAGATACAGCAGCAAGTCCTGTGCAGCAGGCGTTCAAATGTATCTGGTATTCCTCCTCTCCTTCCCTCCAGTAATGTCTCCAGACAGGATGGTCTGGATGGGGCCTCAATACCCCTGCCTCCACCTCCACCAGCGTAGGCCCTGTGGGTGAGGCTAGATCTCCTGCCCCTCACCCCCTGAGCAGGGTGAGGGCATTGGTCCACCTCTATATAGGTCTGTCCTTATCTCCTCTCGGTCCTACAGCACTTCAGACCGCACACTCTCCTCAGCTCCCATCTGATGCTCCCAGACTGACCAGCTACCCGCGCAGCTGTCACAGGGTCATCTCTCCTTTCTCTGGTTCAGCAGACACACTGCTCTCCAGAGACTCCAAACTCTCACAGGCCTGACAGACAAGACTCAACTCCAGGCAGAACTGAACTTTCCAACTGCTCTCACAGAACTGACTCTCCAACAGACTGAAATCACACACACACAGGACAGCCTACTAAATAGACTCAGCCCCGCCCCCTATGATGTCAGCAGGACCTCCCCTCTGTCTAGCCTGCACAGAGCTCAGGGGCCTGCCTCCACCACAGAGGCGGGGCTTGGTGAGGGGGAAAAACCCATGGTAACTACTGGCGCCTGCCCTTACCAGGGCTTACTCCAGTAGTAGAAGGATAAGTAGCTCGTTCTGTTTACAGGGGACTACAATTACAAAATGATGCCTCCCCTTTTACATCCTTTTTTCTTTGCCTACCCTGAATCTGCTTTCATTTCCTCCACCTTCTCTGACATGTAACCTTAGACAGGCCTCCGTCATCAAGGTTCTGATGTACGAGGAGAAATAAATAAGGCCTAACAACCTTTCTGATTAAGGTCTCTGTATTATTATGCCCTATGAGCACAAACATAAATGAAATTGTGATATATTCAGAGCAAGTACTTATTGTGCTATGTTTTGTTCCATTAAATATATTTTAGCACAACATATTCTAATCTAAGAAAACAATTACAAGCATAGGTGCTAATAATTCTTGATATACAGTACATAATGTAAAAAAGTTATTATATGCAGACAATGGGACATATTTACAGTTATGATTCCAGCATTTTCTTGATTTTGTGCATTTTGCTAATTTGCATGCAGTTTACAGTTTTGCAATATGTGATAGGTTGCCCCTTGTTGCATTCCTGCAGTCATGCTTGTTCCTAGGAACTCAAATACAACAGGAACCACTCTGGAGTGCCAGTAACAGTGCAACAGGGATTTATTTGGATCAGCATGCATACCCTGCAATTAAAATTACATGAATGGTACACAGTGTCCTTGGATCCTAGCACATCAACCCCTTTCCTGGGTAGACAGGCCTCACATATCAGGATTGGCGTGGCTAGGATTAAACAGCCCTGAACCCAACAGATTAGCATGGGAGTCCCTTTGTATACCAGGGGTGTGACTAGCTCCTGAGCCCCAGCAACGGGCAGGTTCCACTAGAGCAGGCCCACTCCCCTGGCACATGAGTCCAACTGCTTTCAGGCACCTGCTTGAAACCTGTAAAATTGTAACTTTGGGGAAGTCTGACCAACATGCTAGGCCATGTGAGAGGGGATTAACACTAGCACTGCCTGCTATTACCAGGACTTACAATACTAGGTCAGAGAAATATAGCAGGGGGCTACATATTTATTTAGGAGAAACAGTGTTGTATGTATTTTGTGGGTGAAGTATTTTATGTATGGTGGGGTGGGGGATTGTGTGGGTTTTGTGAGGTGGAATTGTATGGGAATGGGGCGGGGGGGATTGTGTGTTGGGTGGAATAGTGTGTGTGGCCAGGGGGGTGAGGGAATAAGTGTGAGGAGATGGTGTTTCAGAGAGCGACATTGAGTGAGAGGGGAGTAACTGAGGAGGGAGAGTAAGAGGAAGTGTAAGAGAGGGACTGAGGGGGTGAGGAGGTAAGAGTGAGAAAGAGGGGGCAAGATAAATACATTGGGAGAGTGGGAGAATAGAGGAGGAGGCTCGCGAGGAGATGTGAAAGGTGGGACTCGCAATACAGCTGACACAGGCTGGTGGGGGGAGGGCATGTCCCGGTTGAAACTCTAGTCCTGGGCCCCCAGGAAATCTGTTGCCGGCCCTGCATATTTTATATAGAACCTACTGTAAACAAAGATTTTGTTAGAAAGCGTAATTAGCAACTATTTACAGCATACAGTAATTACATTATGATAGTGTTAAAATTATGCTTTCATACACTTATGAGACTTGTGAACTGATTACAGAAATACGATTTTTTTGCAGCTGCATGAGCTGCAAGGCAAAATTGATACTATAAATTAGGTGTACATGCCTTCCACTTTCCATGCCATACATGGTCTTACCTCAAATATCATAAGTGGACTTTGGGGCACATACACTAAGTGCTAGAATTGGTTATTGCACCTCTTCCAGGGTTAACTCCCATTGGGGCTTATTCTCTAAACCTCGATAAGTAGCTTATAGCACTATAAATGCCCAAACTCCTTTAGAAAATAAAATGGAAGCTGTCACATAGTACTACAACCAATCAGATTGGGAGTGTACCATGTCATGACTCACATGATATATCTCCCAATTTATTTGGTTGGAGTAGCATGTGATGGTAGCCATTTTTTTTGTTGACGTTATCTTAAAGGGAGCGAAGCATAGCCTTCCTGATTGGCTGGCTTCCCTCCCTTTTGATGGTGTCACATTCTTTAAAAAATAAAATGAATCTGTCACATCACATGGTACACCAGGCATCGGATTGAGGGTGTACCATTTGACACTCAAATGTAACATCGAAGGCCTTATATAAGGCCTTTCCCGTCTTATTTGAAGCCAAGAAGACGACGGGACAACATTCGCCCCATTGGATTAGATTACAATTAAAGAAGAAAAGAAAGAAGAAAAAAGAAAAGAACTTACCAGAAGACAAAGTGGCTGTTGAGGAGCAATGCGTCGAGGATCAAGAGGTTCCTACTACAGTCGGTATTGGAGGGTGAAGACATCAAAGGTAAGAAAAACATTGATTGTATGTTATTTTTGTATTTTTGGTATTTTTGTATTTTTTTTTAGGTTGCCCATTGACTGCCAATGTCCTTATTTATGCCGCTTTCGGGCTATAGATAAGCGCAGTGTCAAGCTATGCATTTTTTGGCAAGTTTAAAAAAAAATTCATTGTTATGTTTCGTACTTTTGGTGCTTGTTTTATTTATATGTTTTGTTTTTGTAGTACTTGTTTTTATTTTATTGTTTGTATATTTGTGGATTGTTTTCATTTAATTGTTGTGTATTTTTGTGGATTGTGTTTATTTAATTGTTTTGTATATTTGTGGATTATTTTTTGACTGCCATAGTGGCTAACCATGCCCATCTTATATAGGCATGGTATATCACTGTGCCAATCAATTGGTTTATTGGCATTTTCTTTATTTTATTGCAATGTTATTTATTTGATTCCGTGTTTTTTTTTTTGTAGCTTGCCCATTCATTGCAATAGTGGCAAATCATGCCCATATTATACGAGCATGGTGTACCACTGTGCCAATTAATGGATTTATTGGCAAATGCTTGTTTGATTTAAATGTAATGTGTTTTATTTTCTGCCTGTTTTTTTTTTAGATTGCCCATTCATTGTCTGTGTGGCAATCCATATTCGGGGCATGGTTTACCACTGTGCCAATCAAAGGGTAGCAGGGGGGTAGTTGCCCCAAAACTGTACTACTCAGACTCTCAAAGAATGAGGCTCCCTAGACCTGCATAAGCTCAAAACAGCTTTTACACACCACTGTCTAAACTACCCTTGAAAATGTTTACCTTTTTCCTATAATTACATTATCAATAATTGGTCTTCCCAAAAGATTTATTACAATATTGTGGGGGTTGAACTTCAGTACTTTTATCTTGCTTTAGATTATCCCTAAATTAAGTGTAGCCTAGTGCCCCTAGCTATAGACTTTACCCTGGCCTTAACACTATGTCCTGTTAAGAACAGGCAGAGTTGGGGTTAAACTCCTGCACAGGGCCTAGCTTGCAGCTGCAGCCTGGATAGATATAATGTTAGTATATCCTGGTGCAGGTCTCCTGGCAGTTGAAGTGTCATACCTGGGAAAGTACTGACTGGGTCACATGCCAGTGGTGTGATGCCTGTAAGTACCTAGACCTGCCTTGTTATGGGGCAGGGTTACAATCCCCTCCCCAGGTATAAAAGTTGGCACTCCACTAAATTGTGTATGTTCTGTCTTCTGTGGAGTGGGAGTGATTCCACTGTATGCCATCAGGGGTGAGGGGGCTACGGATGGGCTCTTGGGGCCTCATGCCCCATGGGTTCAGTCCAGGGAAGAAGGAGGAGGATTGGAATATCTGAATAAACAAAGTTGTACCATCATTGGCCTACTGTGTGTTCATGGTGAAGGAGTGCTTGTGGGAGAACTCTTCTCCCTGACAGGATACCTGCAAGCTGGAGGAGCAGCAGTGAAAGAGCTAGCTGCTAAGCACCTGTCCTGTTGGATCTCCTATACCATTTACAGAGCACTCAAACTGCTGTAAACCTACAGGTATGCAACATTACACCAGGGCATGTGGCACTTATCCAGGAAGAAAAGATAGCCCTTTGAGGGGGGGGGGGGGGGGGGGGGGTAAGAGTGCTACATTTGGAGGTGCTGCTGAAATCAAAGCAACAGGGCAGCCTGAGAAGTGAATGGTGGCACTCACCATATCAGAACCAATTGAGGTGGGAGAAAAGCTTATGTCGCTGTACAAACAAGGGAATGCTGTATTGAGAGGTGCTTGAAAACAACTGTATCAGAGCCATTAGAAGATCAGGACATTTGCTATAACTGAGAAGTGCTTGAAACCCACCCTATCAGAGCCATGTCCAATTGTTCTAAAAGGCTGAGATGTGCGTGAAAAACATGGTATTAGCCGGGGGCACGTAGGGTTAGCTGGGTGTGGATCTCTGGTCTGGACCAGAACCAACAAAGATGGCAATGCTACCATGACCCCCAACTACTGTTCTGCGGTGCATGTGTGTATTCTAGGGTTGATCTTAGGTCTGGGACCAGAACCCCGAAAAGAAGCTGCTGCATGTGCTACCTCCGAAACTGCTGGACTAAGGACAGTTTCTGCCGAAAGAGGAAAATCGCGTGGTAAGTTTGCAAGATGCAAGCTTTAATTTTTGAAAAAAATCTGTGCTTGGCATGAACACCATAGCCGCGCCCCTTCTATCTTGCATGGGACTCCAGATTCCACCAGAGGGAGGAGTCGAGGAGCTAACGCTCTGCCTAAGGGTTGTAGTCGGATATGGTGGGCGCCCGCAGCAGACGCACGTGGCGACTGAACAAGTAAGACCTGTGATAGCTGTGTCTGAGCTGCACGTTAGCACATATCTAACAAACCATGTGTATGCCTGCTTGTGACGATAGCTTCCACAAGCTTATTAATATTACACAAAAATTATTGGGTTTGAACTGAACGAGGCTTAAGATATAATAAATTGAATTTATTCCTTAGAATAAAGGTGAACACAACAGATAATACAGTAACAAACAAGAAGTACACTTACTTAGGGGTTGGAGAATGAGAAGTTAGATGTAGCATTTCTCTCAGCAATCAGGAAATCATTCAGGTGATATCAGGTAACCATATCAGCAAACGAAGACGAATGAATACCAAAATGAAGACCAAAAATGAAGACAAAGGATAGATGGGGAACAGCAGTTTATAAATCTTTTGTCCCTCTATCTGTAACATTAAGAACCTGTGATTGGTTTGCAATTATCTCCAGCCAATCTTTGATGGGGGAACACATTTTAGGACAGGCCCCCCTGCTAGCTGGCACATGTGCAGTAGAACTCTGGGGTCTCCTTTCTGAGGCCCCACATGTGCAAATGGAATGCCAGCCCAGCTACCCTCCGGATCTTGGACAAGATAACCTGTGTTGGACAGTGATAAGTGGGACACTTAAAAACTGCTATGGTATGCGCCTCCTCCACCCTCACATAGACAGGGAGGGTGATAAAACCTTTTGTACAAAACTAAAGTTCTAGCCATTGGGACTCTAGGGCCATCTGTCATCCTGATAGCAAAGGAATTTCTCTGAAGCTTTGTCCATACCTTGAGACAAAGTATTAACGGACTATTAACCCTTGTGCTCCCGGATGGATTCTAGTGTGTGTGTGCAGACACTGATGTACAATAACAGAGGGGAAACAGGAAAATACACATTTACAGGTTATAACAGGGGTGAAATCACATTTCTGGACCTCAGTCCAGTTAACCCCTTGTCTCCCTGGTGGGGTCAGGGGTGGCCAAATGGGGTGCAACCCCTTTAATACCGGGCCACCCCCTTTCTCCCTCTACACTGCTGTACAATACTTTGAGCTGCCCAGAGGTCTCTTGCTGCTGCAGGATGCTGGGATAACTTTTTTGCCCCATTTGCGATTGCCCAGGAGAAGAGCTGGAAGTCGACTCTTGGTGCCAGTGGTGCGACGTGCCGTACCTACAAACATGGCGGCAGGGGCTTGAGCCACCAATGACCACCCTGAACACGGTGGAGCTACGGAGTCTTTTTGACTTACTCAGTAAACTACTGACTTTGTCTAGAAAATCGTTCGGTGAAGCCAAGACAGACTATATGGGCATCATATGACCTTTTTCACCCTGACCAGTATTGTATGAACTTTGGCTCATGCGGAGACTATTGCACTATGTGCCTGTACTCTGGAGCAGGGTCTCTAGGAGCCGTTGGGCGAGAAGGAAGCTCATTTTCCAGCCCTGCGGAACAAGAAGAATTTAAAGAGGACCTACCTGCCTCCATGCCGGCCAGTGTGCGAGGACCTGAGTCCTTTTCATTTTCCATGCCAAAATCGGAGAAGAACCATGCCCTGAAAGATGTGAGCTGCTGCCTGGGGGAGTACTGTCAAGTTCTATCCACTCCCTCCCAGGTGGCCAGCTCCAAGTGGGAGGTACTTGCCACTGTGAGACCAGCTTCTGGAAGGAAGGCCAGCGAGGGTGCGTCCATCACAGAGGTACCGGACAGTGACTCCATCGCTCTCGAGTCTTGAGTCGGAAGTCGTATCAGCCATCCAGGGAACTGATATCTACCCCGGCGTGGTGATCCAGGACATCGACCCAACCTGGGAGGAGGGACATGCGATCACCACCTGTTCCTGCAGAAGGCCCGAGCTCGAGCTGCAGCATACGTTGCCGCCTCCGAAGAGCAGCATGCGGATTTCCTGCTCCAAGAGAAGGCCTATGAGAGTGCCTCGGCTCCGCAGATCGATATGGAAGCATCCCTTCCAGATTCCCAAATGGTATTACTTCCGCGGATGCCACAACGACTCCTCCGTAAGGGGCGCAGTGTCCCTTACCTTCCGAGGTGCCTCTCTCTCCCCGCGCTCCTCACATGCCGACAATTTTTGTCGCGGGGGCGCGTGAACACCGCACCCGGAGTGCCGCCTCCCGATCAGCAGAGACCCGCGCTCCAGCTGCGGGTGCCGCCAAGGTGGACCGCCACACACACCAGCTCCTCCTGGCAGCTGCTACAGTGCTGCGCACACACATATATATGGCTGCACTTGCTCATCGCTAGGAATCTTCTACACCTGTCCTGCACCCAGCCTCAGTCTATCAGCGGTCCACTTACCTGTGACCTCAACTCCATTCTTCCCCATTGGCTCCTCACTGCTATTTAGTTCAATCAGCCCTAGGCTGATTGCTGAGCATAGTTAGTTCTTAGTTGTGCTTGCTACAAGCCACTTTGCTGCATTCATCTTGTCTCCTTGTACTTAGATCCCAGCATTGTATCCGGATTCCTGACTTCTGGCACCCTTGGACTTGGCTCTCTCATCGAACTTCTACTCTCTCCTACCCACGACCCTGGCTTTGAACTCTGACTACTCTCGACTTCTCCAACCCTGATACGGCAAGTACCTCCTACGATCCTACCCTCTCCTGCTCGGACCTGGCCTGCCATGACCATGAGCTGCGCAACCTGGACCCGGCTTCACGGCCTAGGTCGGGGTTTTCATATCCCCACCTCAGCCTCGCTGTCTGGTCCTGGTTTGCGGTGAGCACCCGTGACACTCCGGCGTTGCCGGTGGGGTTTATAAAGATGATCCGTCTGGTCAGATGAATCTGAAGGCCCATACTCCTGCACCGGTGAGTATTGCTGCCGTGGATTCCTTTCTATTGTAGTGCCAGGAGCGGGAGCAAGAACAGACCATTTGATGGCTGAGACCATCACTGAGGCTGTGGTCCCCAAACTTCAGGGCCTGGGAGGCCTTGACAAGGACTGTACAATGTCTGCAGAGGGTCAAGCCGTGGTTGGGTAAATGCCCTACTCCGTGCACACCACCTTTCTGTTGACAGAGAGAAGGCCCGATCGGAACTATCGTAGTTTACTGCCAATAGGGTGGAAGCTCAGAACACTATCCTTGCTCCTGTCATGGAGATAATGGTTGCTAAGTCGAACTGGGGCATTTCAGTGCCAGCCCAACCGTGTCCTGCCACTACTGCCCATACTGACTGTATTTCTGTCCCCAAATCCTGTCCTGAGGCCCTCACATTAGACAATAAGAATAGGCCCTTATCCCCCAGGCCCCAGTCTCCTATCTTGGCCGTGGTGCTGAAATGTAACGCTGCAAATGTGTGTAATTTGCCTATAATGCCTGCGGGGAATGAGGTGTATAATTGGTGGGACACACTGTTCAGAGGGTATGTGCTGCATCTGCATCGGACACGCTTTGTCCTGGAGCGGGGTGACAATATGGACCATTGGTGGGAAGAGCCAAGGTATACACCTGAGCAGAAGGCAGAGATTATGCGCTAGCGCAGTAAGAAAATGGAGGAAGTCCTTTCCGCTCTTCCAGTGAATGAGGGGGATAATTATGAGTCTCCATGGGAGGGACAGTTGTACTGGGTTCTGCCAGGGCAGGCATGTGGTCAAAATCTGATGAAGAGTAGCCGCACTGATAGGGTCCTAGTGCAGAGGTTCCGTAAAGCTGGGTATGGTTACCCCTATATCCCGGAACCCCTTATGAGTGCGGCAGAGGCCCATAGAGATGAGTGGGTGTGGGCAGCCGTTCTGGAATACATTTCTCCTAAATGTAGTAGCGCGGCTCATCACAGAGAAAACAGGGCCGGGTATTTGGTCAAAGTCTTGCAGGTGGGCAGAAATATTCACCTGGATAGGGTGGAGTACGTTAGCGAGCATGGCAGGAAGAGATGCTACTCTGTGATAGTACCAGACAGTGAGGGCAAACTTGTCAGGAACCTGATCCTGACCATTATTATTATTATTATTAATAGAGCAGGAGCGGTACTGCACAATGTTAAAGGGAGATATAGAGCAGAAGCTGTACTGCACAGGGTGAAGGGTCATCCTGGCTAGGAGAGACCAGTTATACCAATGTTACTGTTATGTTCTGTTGTAATTCTGTGTTGCTGGCACAATTTATTGGTGGTTCATAGATTATGCTCCTCATGCGTGGATGTTAGGTGTTTTTCACAAGAGGGAGGATGTAGCCTAGTGCCCCTGACACTAGTCTTTCCCCTGACCTTAACACTGTAAGTCCTGATAAGAACAGGCAGCGTTGGGGTTAAACTTCTGCACAGGGCCTAGCTTGCAGCTGCAGCCTGGATAGATACAATGTTACTCTATCCAGGTGCAGGTCTCCCGGCAGTTGGAGTGTCATACCTGGGAGGGTACTGAATGGATCACATGCCAGTGGTGTGATGCCTGTCAGTACCTGGACCTGCATTGTTATGGGGCAGGGTTACAAACCCCTCCCCAGGTATTAAAGTTGGCACTCCACTAAATTGTGTGTGTTCTGACCCCTCCTTCTGTGACGTGGGAACGATTCCACCTTACTCCATTAGTGGGTGAGGGGGCTAAAGTTGGCTGTTGGGGCCTCAAGCACCTTGGGTTTAGTCCTGGAAAGAAGGAGGAGGAGTGGTTGGAATGTCTGAATAAACACAGTTTTACCATCATTGGCCTACTGTGTGTTCATGGTGAATGGGTTTTTGTGGGAAGAACTCTTATCCTTGACAGGATCCCTGCAAGCTGGAGGCGCTGCACTGAAAGAGCTAACTGCTAAGAACCTGCCCTGTTGGATCTCCTATACCATACACAGAGCACCCAGATTGCTGTAAACCTACAGGTATCCACCATTACACCGGGGCATGTGTACATACAGTAAATATACAAAGAATGTTTATTTTTTATAGGCCTAAATAGGAAGAGAAACAAAACGTTATGTTCAAAATACTGTTCACCGCCCAAGTGAAAAAAAATGTAATTGTATATTAACATATTTATACATGTCACAGTTATTTCTTTAGGGGAAACATGACATAAAATTAAGCAGAAAGAAGTTACTGCTGCTTCAATTTAACACACAGGATATTATGTATTCAACACTTTCCCTTGCGTTTCATAATATTCCTGCTGATTTTCCTCAGTTATTTTGAGGAACAGTATATTCACTTTTACTCACTCACAGCATGGCCTGTTTCAGAGTATAGCAGAATAATGATGAACTGGATGTTTAACTGTGAAATAATACAATTTTCTAGCATGGTAACTTAACTGTGTAGTCCCTCTGGAGGTAAAGCACTTCATCGGCTCGGATTTGGAACATAAGAAATACTAAAATCGCTGGCTGAATCCCAAAGGTTAGTGCCAGAATTTTACAAATATCAATATTGAATTCAACTGATGACACACACACAAATGTACAAGATACACACATATGGAAAAGCAATAGAAAATAAATGCAGACTAGAAATAGTTATTGAATATTGGACTGGCTAGCTCAATTATATCAAATGACTTAAATGAACCATTTTTATAGAATCACTAAATCACGTTATTATGGTATTCTTTGGTATAATAGGTGCTTTATTTCTCCCATGCATTCCTTTATGTACTGTACTTGTATTGTACAGTACCTATTGATTATGTTGTGTCATTTTTCTATTAGATAATCCTATTGTATATTTGTTGAGAAGGCAATGGTATATAAAGTTTGATGAGATATTTAGTAACCCCCTCCCCCCACGAGGAAGTACATCATACATATGAAATGCGTACGTTGTTACATTGTTATACTACCACAAGGTGCAGAGCTTGTTGGAGACACAGCATCAGAGACTCTACTACCCCGGGGGATGTGGCAGAGTGCCTTTTCTTGCTGAATACAGATAGAGCAGGATTTATGATTTCCTTTGCTGCACGGAAACGGCAGCTCAATCGAGGCCCCACTGCTGTTTCTCCATGCCCAAAAGCCTAGTACACTAATTTCCCATAAGGATTATGCTGCTTCTGAATCCTTTTTAATTTATGTATCTTTTGATCAGCTGGAGCCCCATTCAGAAGCAGTGACCCCCACTGTGTTAATCTTGATGAGAAATTCCCCCCTTTGCTGCACTTGGTTATTATCAGGCTGCACTTGGGCTATGGTTCATCAGCGACAAGTGCAGGACAGGGTGGAGATAAATCATGCTCCATCTGTACCATCTACGGATGTTGTATCAGTGTTTGTTGGTGGTAGTGGGGTGGTGACGTTGTGGACACACACACAACAAGCCAGTGACAGTGTAAAGTCAGTTAGTGTAGCATTAGTTAGTTCATGGCAAGACAAATATTACAGCTGCGGCCGCCTTTATCCTAATGCGGCCGGATCCGCGGCGCTCTGCTAACCGCGGCCAGATGCGGTATATTTTCTGTTTTTCCGTAGCGCTTTCCGGTATGTTAGCGCTCGGATTTTTAGCGCTGTCCGCTATACTGCAATACCGTTTAAAAACACAGGTGGGCGTTCGCGAGCTGTTGTCTTAAAAGTCTAATACTATAAGTCTAATGCATGTCTAATGCATTATGTCTGTGTGTGATCGCGCAGTATTTGTAAAATGGAGGATTTACAGTATACAGTATTACAAAAATATAGCGTTGCGTCTTCTTCGAATATAAAATTATCACATTTCTATACATTACTGTATGTACTGTATTACAGTATTTTGTAATCAGTACTTTTACTTTTACTTGTTTTCATACTCTTTTTATATTATGCGTGTACTGTACAGTACTGTATGTCTCATTTGAACATTGTTGAAACGCATAGGCGTGTTATAGTAACACATTTCGGCGCATACAGCGCTCTCCCTCTCGCCCCCGCACACACGGCTAAAGTACTATTTCAACACCTCTCCCAGCCAGATGGCTTTCTGGCTTCAATCATCCCGAACCTGTCATCACATTCCTGCGTGTATAACGTACAGAGCCTGGTGTCACATTTCAGCACCTGCGTGTAATCCTCTTTGGGAAGGGACCTAGTTGATGATTAATGCGCATGCGTGTATAACTTTACAATCATGTGGAAGTTCAAGTCTGGAAAAAAAAATATTTATTTTTTATGTTTCGTTTCCAGACGTGTGCCTGCAGAACAATTCTTGTTATTCTGATATTCTATCGATACTGTAGCTTTTTAATGTGACACTGGTCATTCACAATCTTTATGTATTTTTTATTGATTTGGGTGTCTGGGGATCAAAACATTATGATGACCTGTTGAAAATATGTCTTTGAACTATAGTACAGTACTGCTAATCCTTCATGCAGCTTTACCCCCCTGCCCCCCGCATACACACACAAGGCTCAAGGATTTCAACTTCTTATCGACACCTCTCGAAAACCATTGATTTTCAAAAGCTTGGCTTTGTGCTTTAATCGTCCTGAGCCGAGCGTCACATCTCTGCGCCTGCGTGTAATCCTCTTTGGGAAGGGACCTAGTTGATGATTAATGCGCATGTGTGTATAACTTCACATTCATTTTCAAATGCTTGGCTAATCCCTTATGCTAATCCATTATGATGACCCCCCTCCCCCCCAACCCCTTGAGGCTTTGTTTATGGTAACACATGCGCACTTGTAATAAACCCTTTTCGAATTGAATATGTTAATCTGATTATGTAACCAATGAATAAAAAAGTAAGCCTTCTTGAAGAATCCCTTTCCTCACACATTCACAGTGAATTTAAAGTTCAAAGAAAAAAAATGTGAATGTAATGAAATATTTATTTTATTTTATCAGGAATATAAAATACAAATAATCATTTTCAGTGTTTATCTTCTTTGTACACGTACAGTAGTGTACTGTAGTTCTTCTTTCAGTTGAAATTTGAGGGCCGGTGCATAATCATGGAGGAATGGAAAAAACAAATAATCATGAATAATGCCCATTTATAATAATAAAAACAGTAATACAAATTTTTAGTCTTTATCTTGTTCGTCATGGCCACATTGCATTCTGTAGTTCATTGAGAGAGGGGGGGAGGGGGGTTGTGTGAATCATGACTGTAGTTACTGTACACTATATACACAGTTCACACAATTTACACATGATACCCCCCTCCCCCCACCCGTCCTTTTGTAGTGCAGCCAGCTGTCTCTGAAAAGGAAAGAAAAAAATAGTGCAGTTAAGTGCATTTAATTGCATTGTGTACAATAAAACTACTTTGTAACAAGATTGGTAGTGCAGCTCTCTCTAAAATTTAAAAATTAGTGCAGTAAAGTGCATGCTGTATACTGTAAAACAATCTGTGCCATACTTACCTGTATCATGCTGTACTTGGTGTGCCTGTACTTAACATACTACAGTACAGTACTACAGTATACTACCTTCCTAATGCTTGCCCATTACGCTCTATCACAATGGGCAACACAGTCGCAATATGGTCGATATATTAATTACATCACTCCATGGTGAGCACATCATTCCAAAAACTCATTATGCCATTCGCCAACTCATCCTTTTTTGAGGGTTTCACCACTTTTTGAATATGGTCGCACTTACTAGAATTCCCTCCTACTGTCTCTGTACGTTTTCCCTACCTACCAATTAGATTGTAAGCTCCTCGGAGCAGGGACTCCTCTTCCTTAATGTTACTTTTATGTCTGAAGCACTTATTCCCATGACCTGTTATTTATATTATTTGTTATTTATATGATATGTATTACTACTGTGAAGCGCTATGTACATTTATGGAGCTATATAAATAAAGACATACAATACAATGGTCATTCAGCTGATGCCAGATCATTTTCATAGGATTGAAGTCTGGTGATCTGTCATTGGAGGGGAAAAAAAGGAGAATTAGTTAAAGAGATACATAGTAAACAGTGTGAAAAACGAGAGTTGGATACCATACTTACTTCGTTGGCATCTTCACCCAGTTGATACCGCAGGCAAGAATATGCGCAGTTGACGCGGTGTGCTTCGGATCGTTGTCCTGGTAGGAACGGTGATCATCTGGGAATTCACGTGTGATGTATTCCACTATCTCAGGCACTATTTGCTCTTGGAAAAAAGCTTTATTCATGATTCCTGTAACAAGAAAAGAAAAGTGCTCAGAATAATGCACACTACAGTAGTACAGTACAGTGCTTAAGGCTACAGCATGTGACTTTGTGCATTATTATACTGTACCATCAAAGATGACGATGCGTCCTGGTACACGCCTAGAGATGGCACCCCACATATGCATCTTCACTGGGTGTTTTGGACGCGGCTTCATAGATATGCGTCCTTTTTTGTGGAATGCAAAGGTGGCAAATCTCTCCAGAGATACAGTAGACTCGTCAGAAAAGATGCAATCCTGAAAAGTTTCGCCACTGTCGATCCATGCTTGGGCCTGGACCACTCTCTTTATCTTGTTGATGTCCCTTATCATAGGGTACGCTCTGTAATGACAAGGAATAATTTTATAGGTACAGTACAGTTTATTAAACCACACTTTTCACCTCCTGTACTGTCCAGTACTAACCTCACACGTCCATATTTCCATCCAATTCTGCGTCTCATCTTCTTAATGCTGGTCTCTGATACGGTTAGATTGTGATTTTTCTGCAGAGTGTCTTTCACCCTTAAGGCACTCTTCTCATCATTCTCTTCACTTATTCTGTCAACCAGAACAGTTGTCTCTCTACAGTTTAAAGGAAAAACAAAAATACGTTACAGTAGGCCACAAGTACAGGTACATTTACTGTATGCTCAGGCCTACAGTATGGCCAAATATAGATATTACTTTAATAAAATAGTTATTCTGTATAAATATACAGTGATAACAATAAAAATAGATAGATACAGTACTGTATAGAATAGAGTTATATAAATATACAGCGATAACAATAAAAATAGATAGATACTGTATAGAATAGAGTTATATAAATATACAGCGATAACAATAAAAATTGATAGATACTGTATAGAATAGAGTTATATAAATATACAGCGATAACAATAAAAATAGATAGATACTGTATAGAATAGAGTTATATAAATATACAGCGATAACAATAATAATAGATAGATACAGTACAGTACAGTACTTACACGGTAGTTACCGTTGGTGTCCTCTTTACTTTTTTGGTCTTACTGTGGTCATGATAGCTCACGGTTGCTGCTGGCACAACGAGGCCAGAAGTACTTAGCCAGCGTTGAATATCCGTAATTCGTTGTCCTCTCGTGTACATCTCCTTTATTCTCATGCTGAGATCCTTAGAAATCTTTTTAACAGGCATCACTGCGTGTCGAAAGAAATACAAGGACACGAATGTATATTCGATGTTTAGTCGATGTGTATTCAATGTGCAGTGAATCCACAAAATTGATGGTGTATTTATACTATAATGAGTCACATTAGAGTACGCCCACTTTTAACACCTGCTCCTCGTCACCATGCATAAATGGTGACACAGATTGCATAGCCTCCCACTCGATGATCTGTATCTGAACTTGCCCTTGTCCAGATACTGCATTGTGCCATCTGCTTCCATGGATCAACCCCGATTCTACGGACGCAGGAACCCACTCGCCTCTGCCGTGCCTGTCATGCAGAAAAAGCGAAGGCGGCAGCCGTTTCCAAGCCAAGGCCAAAGCGAAAGGCTAAGGCTAATAAAGAAAACCTTCTGACGACTCCAAAGGCTACAGGTAAGGCTTTAAAGAAGCCATATTCCCCCCATCCCCTCGAAGTGTCCCCCGAATGAAAAACACCCTTATCTGCTCCTCAACACCTCATCCAATTAACTCTGGCCCCCGTCCGACGACTCGATACCCCACTGCCCCCATCCTCATACTTACCTTCTCTTAGCACCCACCCCACGCCAGATCTCTCCACAATTATCTTCGATTAACCCGAATGGCTTACTATCGAATCCATACCCTCCATCCTATGCCCTCACCTTATTATAATCAACCCCCCCACAATCCTGGCCCTACTCCCCCTCATCCACTCCCCAACCCTATACCTACAGGTTTTTTCCATTAAAGGCTTTTCCTCTTCCCGTACTTACTATCCCCGCTTCGATCCCCCCTCATCCACCCCCACGTGGTCCGAGGTCCGCCAATCCATCAACACCAACCATTACCTATCACAACCCCCACCCCCTCCCCCCCACCCCTCATAATTCCAGTCCGAAGCCATGAGTCCTTACCCTTCTAAAACCTCACACCACCGCCACCCCCCCCATTTATTACCATCTCCGACCTTCCCCATTGCCTCCATCTCCTTAACTCCACCCACCTATCACCCTTTATCACCTGACCAGCACAGCAACACATATCTAATCCAACTCCCCTCCCCTCCTGCCGCAGTCCCCTACTTTTTCATCTCAAATTCACCCCTTACCACACACCATTTGCCAACGCTCTACCCATCCGTACCATCACCGATTCTGACCATCCGCTTCCCGGTGTCTATGCGATCTTCTTAGGCGACCTCCAGCCAGTTCGCACCCCCCCATCGCCCCCCTTAAGACCCCATCTCTATTACCCCCATCTGCTCCCACCATTCGTCCTGCCCTCTATTCTGCACGCATTCCATCCACTGATTTTTTCTTATTCTCTCCCCCTCCCCCCTCATCAGGATTTTACAATCTATATTCTATCCACTTAATCACTTTTATTTCTTCGTTACCTATTAGTCAAGAGAAATTCGGTGTATGTACACTCAAAGCAATTTGCGTTGAAAGACTGATCACTGCAGAAAAATGTGGGGCTGGAAGCTGGCATCCAATACAATATTTATTAATTAATAATGCATAACAGCAAAGCACAAAAAAAGTGGAGGAGAGGGGTGGGGGTCCTCTGACGCGTTCACACCCGGTGGGTGCTTTATCAAAAATAAAGCTTTTGATAAAGCACCCCCGGGTGTGAAACGCGTCAGAGGACCCCCTCCCCCCCCTTTTTTTGTGCTTTGCTGTATGCATATTAATTAATAAATATTTTGTATTGGATGCCAGCTTCCAGCCCTACATTTTTTCTGCAGTGATCAGTCTTTCAACGCAAATATCTTATCCACCCTGGACTGAAGCATGCAACGCGGAGACTCTTGAAGAGGCTACTATTGTGAGTTAACCCTTTACATTACCTTCTTTCCCCGGACAGCCAGCGTATCATTACACCGCTCCAGCAGGGTTAACGCCTGCACATCTCAATGGGGTAAGTGTCATTTCTCCACTTAACCTCATGGTGCAGTGACAGTTTCTCTGTTGGGCTTTTATGGGTCTTTTAATTGGGAGCAGGACTGTTTTTGATCTATCAGACGCATACATTGTTCAACAATGGGGTTTTATTCTCTTATGGCTACATTGTCTAAGCGATACATCACATCTATGGTTTAATGCTTAGCATCACCAGTGTAGGAGCAATCTCTTATTTCTCCTACCTCCGTCTGTACACTCAAAGCAAAACAAATGGTCACCTTCTGCATCAGCCCTCGCCGCCGCTGCCGCTTCTCTCCGGAAAACCCAGAGGACACCTTCTCCATCACTCCTCATTGCCGCTGCCGCTTCTCTCCCAGAAACCCAGAGGACACCTTCTCCATCAGTCCTCGACGACTCTATCGCTTCTCTCCCAGAAATCCACAGGGCACCTTCTCCATCACTCTTCGACGACTCTGTCGCTTCTCTCCCGGGAATCCAGAGGACACCTCCTCCATCACTCCTCAACGACGCTGCCGCTTATCTCCAGGGAACCCCCATCTCATCCTCTTATGCACCCATCCACCCAGATGTCCACAGCACTTATGCACAAGATCCAGCTTGTTAGATCGCAGGCTGAATGGTTAAGTGTCGATATCCCTGGGAACTCTATGATGGTAAAGATAGATCTTCTTTTAGAGACCATGCTAAATATGGATCAACAGATGGAGAAGATGGATCAGCGGATGGAGACGGATCAACGGATGGAGAAGATGGATCAACGGATGGAGAAGATAGAGACTGACATAGCGGGGATACATAATTTGCTCGGAGTTCATGCCCCTGTATCTTGGACACCTGAGAAGGAGGGTGGCATGGATCTGATGAATGGGACCTTCAACCTTCCATCGCCAAGCGCACCTCCTCCACCAGAAGAATATGTGTTCATGTATGCCGTTGACGAGGATGTCATGACAACTCCGTCAAGACCACGCCAGGAGGCAACACTGACATGGAGACCAAGAAAGGAGGAAAGCATCCTCCCAGACAACCTACCCTCGCCCGTCGTCACAAGCACACCCACTCCCAGAAGAACACCCACTCCCAGAATCCAACCCACATACGCTTGCATAGAGACGGTGCCTGACATCATCCTGCGCGAGCTGCCCCAGCCACTCAGGGAGAAGTATAGGTTTGCAAGTGCTCGTATACCCCAGAGGCATGCCTTGTTAATTTTCAAGCACCACGTGCCATACCCGTTGTACTTAGGATGGGCACTCAATGTAAACTACGAAGGAAATCGCAAGAAAAAGGCTCTTCCTGAAAATTTAAGAAAGACTATTGTGGAGGAATTGAGGCGCTATTTTTCAATTACCGATCCTTTAATGAAAATCGTGCGAGACTCCATTAATGGCATTTTGCGGCATACAAGGCATCGGCCCTGGAAGAACAATCTGCTGGGGATCGAATTCGCTTTGTGATTGGTCGTCTGTTAAAATGTTGATTCATTTCTGACTTGTTCATTGTTTTAAATTGTATTCTAATATGTTTTTTTTAAATATACCAGTATGTTTTTAATTACAGTACACCATTAATGTTTTTTTACTTGCAGTACTCCACCAATAAAAAAAATGTTGATTGTTGTAGATTGTATTCATACTGTCAATGTTTTTACTGTATTGGGCACCATTAATGTATTTGTACTTACTGCACCCACCAATAAAATAAATTGCTGCTTTTTTTTAAAATTTACCTGTACTGTATGTTTTTAAATACAGTACACCATTAATGTTTTTTTAATTACTGCGCATTACAGTACATCAAAACAGTATTAAAACGCATTTTCGGTATTTGTATTATTATTACAGTAGAACACACATACTGCACTGTAATACATGTACAAAATAAATGCATACTTTTTATTTTTGGGGTTTATTATACAGTACAGTATGTAAAAAAGCTCAGTTATTCTATCCTAATCAATAAAAATGGCACTGATTCAGATTCAGCAGTGTGCAAGCATCGTTACAAAAAGCGTTATTATCCATCGAAATCCCTCCATTTGTCGTTCTCAGCCCAATGGGAAAGTTTCTTTTCTGAGGAAGAAAAATAAAAGTATTACTGTAATGGTTAGTTCAAACAAGTCAGTCCCCTAAGGAAGTTCCCACAGTCAGTCCCCGCAGTCACCTCGGTCAGTCCCGACAATTATTTTCTCTGGGGGCGTCTCTTGTTTGCATACAGTACACGCATGCGCCTAGATGTGATGAGACGCATACTGTATCCTTTTTAACAAGGTCCCAATGCGCATGCGCCTAACTGTAGAAGCTGCGCAGCCAATGATATTGCTGGACAACATTTTGGCGAATTGTGACTACAAGAACTAAATAACCACGAGCAAAGCGATTGATTACAGGAGAATCGCTTTACTGTGCATTGATATTGATATGGTAAAAAAATAATTACATACGGCAGCTGTACCCACCATAGACTTTGCCATTCGGTTGGCGCCGAGCCACTGCCAGTCCCGTAGTCTTGATTATACACGTAGTTGACAGGTGACAGCGGGCCTGCTACACCTGTAGTTGACAGATGATGAAGCTGGAAATCGCTTTGGTACATGCAAGCTTGCTGGTATCTGTACACTGGCGACACACTTTATTCGAGCTCGGCTAGTCCCACGAATTCGGGTATACCCGGGTGTATTGAGGTTTGTGACTGTTTTCTGCCCGAGTGCATTGAGTTATTTTCCGGCAGGGATTGAAGCATTTTATTCCCGTTGGCTGCAATACTGCACACTACATATATATATACTGCATTACAATTCATGAATTTATGCCATCTGGTAGACACGCGAAGCATTGCAGCCTATTAAATCCTAATCATTATCATTTAACAGATCAGCCGCCCATCAGCCAGGCATGAACCCAGGCTGGGAAGGCAAACGCAACGGGGCTTGTCAGAGGTGAGGAGCGGCGCATTCCAGGTATCTGCCAGGTACATACTGGGTATTTGCTCGAATAAAGTGTGTCGGTGCAGTATGTGAAATCCTGCTCAGGCTGCAGGTATCCAGGCGGGGGCTGATAGCAAGGGTTGCCGGTCAGCAGGTTTTCACAGACGGTCGGACCGTTATTGGAAGCCGGTGCTGGCGCTGGCGCATTGCTTGCCTGGGACTGACGATTTTTATTTGGTTTTACAATGATCTTTCGCCTTTTGAACTCTCCATGATCAAAGATACTGGAAAATTCAGGGGCAACACACCAATACCCTACTCCTGTAACTCCGGGTGCAGGAGCAATAGGAAAAAAACGTGGATCGAAACATAACTTTTTCCTTATCGCAAGCTTCGACCCCAGAGCATCAGGTAAAAATTTGTAAAAGTCATAATTTTCGATAAAAAATTGATAAACTTGACCAACTGTGGCCATCTTATCATCTACTGAACTAATTGCTGACCATATTAAATAAGCGTACGTTATGTTGGGCTTAAAGCCTCGGCCATGGGTTATTGCTGGCGGGCGGAGGCGCGCTGAGGCTGAGGGAAAGCGGGTGCTTTCCCTGGCCTTAGACAGCGCGCTGTCCATGGGCGTGTTGGGGGCGTGTCGGCGGGCGGGCCAGTGACGTCACGGAGCTGGTTCGCCCTCATTGGGCGAACCGCTTACGTGACCGGCCCTGCGCTCCGGCAAGCGGGAAAATTTAAAATTTTCCTAAGACCTATGCTTCCGTGTGCTTGCGGAAGCGTAGGCGAGCCCCTACTAAAGCCGCTCTCATTGCGGCTGTAGAGGCTCAGTGCCGAGCGGAAGCGTGCCTCAGCGCACCTCCGGCCGCAAGCACTATCCATGGACGCGGCCTTAGGAACACGGACTGTGGTGTGTACTCACCTCTGTGGACAATGGAAGAGAACACCAGACACTTTGCATTTAGTTTTTAATATGAAACGCCTAAATAGATACAATGTTGTACAACTTCTTCAGTACCAAGGTCAATTCACAAAGGACCACTGTGGTATTTTTTAAACACCTGCAAGTCGACACATTACTGAAGCGCATGCACATTACAATTCATGAATATCTGCCACCTGGTAGATATGCGAAGAATTGCAACCAATTAAATCCGAAACAATCTCATTAATCAGATCAAGCGCGGGTGACGCCGGCATGATTGCGACATGAATACGGCATGAATGCTACACGAACGCGGCGAAGCGCGTGGCATTCGGAAAAAGTAAACGGAAAATATCGGTGAAGTGTTAGAATAAAAGGGGCCGCGGCTGTAAATAAGCCAAGCACTGTGCCAACCTAGATGTTATGTAATTGGTGGCTGGTGGTCGGCCTTAAGTGCCAGGTGCCAATCCCAGTCTAGATGGTGTGGTACTGCCTGGCATAGCATGTCAGTTTTGGCGCTAGCTTGTTTGGGCCCCCATTAGATGGTTAAAATAAAATATAAATAATATGATGCCATATTTGTATGTTTCTGCATGGTGTGGTGGTCGGTGGAGTGGACTGTGGCCACAGTAGCCAGCACCACTGGTACTAGTGGTGCTAATTAACAACATCTGTGCCGTGGTCTTTCTTAGTGTTATAGTATAGTAGTGGTAGAGGGGTGACACTGGTAGTGTGCAATCCTAGTAATTAGCCCAGTCCCCCTGAGCTTCTTGAATACTGGGTGCAGGGGCGCTATATTTCTCAGGAATCAGATGTTGATTCATTTTGAGAAAAGTGAGCCTTTCCATACTACCATGGGACAGTTTAGTCTAGCGGTCACACATGATTGCACCAGCTGCAGTAAACACTCTGATAGCACACTTGAAGGAGGACAAGTCAGCCACTCCACTGCCACCCTTGCAAGAGCATGCCATGTTTCTGTTTTCTGGAATGAGCCATCAACAATACCTGTACACCTCCACCATGTCCATAGCACAAGTTGCATTAGAGGTGCCTGGTGTTTCTGCGCTAGTGTGAACCATGTCAAAGTGATGGAGTGTTTTCTATAGTGATGGGCCACAACTTCTCCTGCTGTTACTTCCACCACCATGTTGTCTGTTTCTCTGTGGAAGGATTTGTATGGTAAACATGTTACCTGCTACGGTGCTCAGAAAAATATAGAGTGCTCAGATGTAGCTGTAAGTTCTATTGGAACAAATATAGCCTCCCTTGAGTCCCAACTGTGAGGGGGAAGAGGGAAGTGCAGCGCGGACAGCCCGTATGAAGCTCTGACCAACTGGCTTAGGAATAAGCACCAATCACGTTGTGTATGCACTCACAGTTCAGTAGTCGTCTGAATGGGGATGAACTCCTCCTGTCTTGACGGGAAAGTGGTGATCCGTGAGTGACCCCGCAGTATCAGCATGCGGTGTGTATCCGACTGGACTGTGTCAGCAAACCGGCTTTGACAAAGCGCTTCGGTGTGAAACGCGTTAGAGGATCCACCAGGACTCTACTGTGATGCTGTTTTACTAATACATTTTTCAACTGTCAAATCGTCCAGCTCTTGCTCATTTTTCGGCAGTGCACCGGTCTACCACATCCTGGATATTCGTTCTCTGTGGAATGTAACACCCTATGGGAGCCTACTGTATTATTTAATTGCACTCCTATTTCTGCATTTCCTCCTTTTCAATCTCTGCCTGGACAAATCAATTAGCTTCTCGGATTTGCCACAGTCTCTTCACCATGGGCCAAATTGTTTTATTCTGTCAAAAGTGTGAGGGTCTAAAAGTGTAGCCTCTACTAGAAACACTATGCCTTTTGTCAAGCATTCAAGCAATTTATTAACCATTGCCATCATCGTCATCATTACCCTCTGTCACAAGTATGCTGCATATCAAATAATGTATTTATTTTCAAGGAAGAAAATCAGAAGGATGAAATTTCTTGTGCCAGCATCATCACAGCTCACAAGAGTGATGGCTTCCTCCAAGGGGCTCAGCAGCCTACACAGCTATCCCGTCAGTTACCAGTTTGGCCCCATTCAGTTGCCTGCCATGCTCCATTACATAATCATTGCCCACCTTCTGCTGCTCATGGAGGCACTCAAGCATATATAATGTTGAATTCCAGCATGTAGGCACTTCCATTTTTAGCTGGTGATCGGGCAGGTTGTTTTGCTCCTGCAGCCTAGACAGGGCATGATAGGCTGTGTAGGATCTGCTAAAGGGAGCATATACAGTATTTTTTTCTGGAAACAGTCAAAATGCCCAGCACACAGAGCTAGAAAAGTAGTGAATATTAAACTGAGTATGTCTGCAAAGGCACTTCCATTCCAAAACTGCAGTTATAACCTGGACACCAATGGGCCCAATGCTACGGGGCAGGCTACGTTTAAAACATTTTAAGTATTACATTTATTTTTGTATTTCTTTATCTTTTGTTGTAACTTAAAATTTTATTGAAAGTCAATACAATGAACATACATATCAATAAAAACATATTTTTGGGTAAAATAATATCAGGGGTTGACACGTCTAGGGGAGGGGATAGTGGGGGGCATAGTTTCCTACTTACCTGCATTCACTTGTGTGACGGGAAGGGATAACCAAGGGGTAATAAAGGTCAAGCCCATTTGGTTACCCCTGCTCCGTTTATAAGGGTCCAAGAGAGTTAGCTCTTGGATCCAGTAACAGTGTATTATTGCATTGAACTGTGTTTGCAAAAAACTGTAATAAAAACCTGTTTTGTGTTTTTCCCTTTCTGGACACGCAATCAAGCAGGGATTGCTAGTGGGTGAGTTTTAAGTTTTTTTTGCGGAGGAACCATTGACAGAATGTGTCTAGAAGTTTGGGGTCCAGAGTTACCGGTTCCCGAATAAATGTACACGGGAATCATGCCTTATTCTCAGATACATGTAGGCACATTGTCCCAGCAATACTTCCCCTTGAAAACATAAGCGCGACTCACTACTTGGGTACCCTGCTTCAGCACAGCTCAGAAAGGAGAATGAGGCACAGTGATAAATATGTATTCCTGTAGCTGAGGGAATCCCTAGGTTAAAGGGGGTATTCCAGCTAGTGCCAAGGTGACCCACAACCAGTATAGGGTTTGTATGTGTCCAACCGTATATAGGGTTGGGGGGACTCTGAGAGTCCAAACTGAGTCAGAGGGAAAGTGTGTGGGGAATAAGGCAGGCAGAAATAAAACATCAACATTTTTCCTTTTCTGTTCCCTGTACCCCCAAGACCTTCACCTAAAGTTCCACATAGCTGAAGGGGTTCCCCAAGACTCAGTGTTTTTTTTAAATGTATTTCAGTGTATTTTACATTCGGAACAGATGTCCAAACAGGCAGCCCGTGCAAATCCTTAGGCGTCCGTATGTCTGCTAGACATCGGAGTTCAAAGAAGCCAGAGGATGTCCAGAGGTGTGAACGGCATTTGGTTAGCATGGAAAGGCGGAGTACTAAGTCCGGAGATCAATGACAGTCTTCTGGGATGCTACTGTACTTGTTCTGCCCGACCTAGGGCGCCTGCCCAGCGGGTGGCAATGGGATAGCTGGGGGGAGATGTGACAGGCTTGCGCATGTCCTGTGGCTATTTAAAATTTCCCGCTAACCTGGCTTTTCTACCCAAGCTCTGATTGGCTGCTTGAGAAAGTTCCCATGTGCTGATTGGCTGTCCAGTCTGCTTCTATTTTATGAATGAAGCAGGGAATACTATAAGAAGTCATGAGCCAAACAGATGGTGTGTTCCCCTTGAGTCAGAGCTAAAAGAGTGCGGGCGTGCTTTTCAAAGATGCTTTGCTTGTAATAGCAAAGTGACCGGCTTCGATTTCAAGCCTGAAAAGCCTCCCACCAGGGACAAGTCCAAAATTTTGCGCCCAAGTTCTCAGAATCGAATGTAGCGGTCGCGGCTGGATTTTATGCCGATTTGGGTTCCAGGAGATTCCGGGCTAAATCCCGGTCAGGGTAAAACTCTTCCAAAGAGTTCCCTGCACCTAGGAAAGTTTAATTTTCAACCCCAGACCCAAAGTAAGTGTGTATTTTGGCTGTATTTTGTGTTTCACTGTGTGTAAGCGAATTTATGCCAAATAAATTACAATTTATTTCTCTACCTTGTTTTACACAATGAATGATCCCAGTAAAAGATGTAAATAACCTGGTCTCGCGTGACAACTTGGTCTTGCACTCAAGACCTCCATATAGTCTTGGTACAGTATTTCACTTGAGAAGCATTAGCCAGAGCCATCGAATCGCCAACTTCAATCACCGTCAAAGGAGAATGCATCTGCAACTATCATAACAGGATTGTGGCCATACTCACCCCTGGTATATCTGATTGAGCTATCCAGGGCTGCCAAACCTTTTGGAATTTAGTGCCAGTATCATTGGCCAGATTCGTTAATTTCTCCATTTGGCAAACAAACCAAATTCTGTTTTGGACACTGATGGGATGTCCTTTTGTTTCCATAAAGCTGCAATCTCGCACCTCATTGCAATTGAGAAGTGGGCAACTCTTTTACTTTCAGACCTGGATAAACCTTGCATTGGTCTATTTAGAAGGAAAAGCAGGGGTCCATAGTATAGTGAGGCCCAATATCCTCTGTAGGCAATTTTTAATTTCCCTCCAAAGGGATGCAATGAGGGCATGACCACAGCATATGTAACAAGTCAACCCATTCCCCACAGTTTTTTGGACATATTGGAGAATAGCCTGGGATAAATTTTGAAAGCTTTACCGGGGTAAGGTACCATCTTGTTTTCTTCATCTTTTTTTAAGGCATTTTTAAGTTATAAGTGTTTAAAAAAAATAAAAATAAACAGTAAATTGTCATGTTGCTATTTTGATGATAGCACCTTTTAAATAAAAATACAAATCATATTTTTTGATCACTGAATCACAAAACACTGCTTTGCTGCTAAACCTACATATTTTGTAATGATACATGCATTAAAATGTACTATATGAATATATAAAACAGAATAAACCATGTACAGTACACAATGCCTAACAGAAATAGAATACAAATCCTAATACAAGCAAATATGGGGATCAGTGCGTTAAACATAAAACTAAACTTTGATAATAGTCAAAGTGCATATAATCCATATATTCAAAAAGAACTGTTATAGTCATACAATATTGTGTACAAGCTATTCTCATTAAGACCAGTTATGCAATTGAACTCAATTGCAAACGCTTGTGACAACTCTTGGAAAAGGAAAGCGAGATATTAAATATACAGGTATATGTTACCTATTGCACTGTAACTTTCTCGGTGCTCAGTTGAATGCCATTAAACTACTTAATTAAACATACTTCTCCCATAAAAAAAAATAGATGAAGGTGATGGTAAATTATGCTTGGTGTATTATGAACAATATTTTTACTAAAAACCTCCACTTTTGAATGAAAACACCAACTTAGTCTAAACAAAGTAAGAATGTGATTATAATTCAACCAAATTTCCACAAGAAAGAGGCAGTTCTAGACGATGGATACAGTCTGGTGAGTGCTTAATGTTCCTGTTATACTATAAATGATGATTGATTGGTAAGTTCTTTTGAAAAGATATGCTGTCTGAAAAGCTATTTATATAGCTTTTTGGGGTAAATGAGAAATGAGCCCTTTGTAGGAATTAAAATGATTTCATATTTTATTTTCAGTTAGTGATGATACATTTTGTTGATTTGTTGATTTAAAAAAATGAAGAATACGTTTTTCGGGTGTTTGTGTCCTCTGCTGAAGAAAAACATATTTGGAAAAGTGCATTAAGTTGACTGTACCAGACCTACTACTTATCCCCTCTCAAATGTCTAGCAGAAGACAGTTCAATTTCTGTAAGTTCAAAGAGTTAAAAAATTATGCAGTAGACCAGACAGACAATAGTGACAGATGGGATCTCTGCTTTGTTCATTTTTAGTTAGTGAGAGTGAGCCAATGTAGCAGCAAGATTGACAAATTTAAACAAAAAAATGCCTCTAGGTAATTGTATTACACTGGTCAATAAAATGGAATTCATTGTACTATGAGTTTATCATACTGTAAATACCCCCCAAAAGTGAAAGTATGAATGTCATTCTATAATTGTAAAAGAGTAACACAAATTGCTACCTGTACAGGCATACCCCTCATTAACATACGCAATGGGACCGGAGCATGTATGTAAAGCGAAAATGTACTTAAAGTGAAGCAGTACCTTTTTTCCACTTATCGATGCATGTACTGTACTGCACTCGTCCTATACATGCATAACTGATGTAAATAACACATTTGTAACATGCTCTATAGTCTCCCTGCTTGCGCACAGCTTCGGTACAGGTAGGGAGCCGGTATTGCTGTTCAGGACGTTCTGACAGGCACATGCATGAGCTGTCGTTTGCCTATTGGGCGACATGTACTTACTCGCGAGTGTACTTAAAGTGAGTGTCCTTAAAGTGGGGTATGCCTGTAGTTCACCATTGTAATGAATGGCAACTGGGCAAGCAAAGGTGCTTGTGCTAATTAGTGAGTCTAGCCAAAATAAGTTAGGAGGTAAAGGTAATAAGTTGAGCATTAAATATTTATAGTTTCATGACTGTTGTGGGACAGAAGAGTCAGTGCATTAGACTAGAGTGAAGGAATCTGGACATTTGAGGAGGGTAAAATAAAGAACAAAATATGTGAGGAATGAGTGAGTAGGATTACTAGCAATGTATCTTGTAATCCAGTTGGAAATCCTGTCATCTGCTGGAAGCAGGGATCTAAAGCTGTTGCACTCCACTGGAGAGTGGATGAGCCCAGTGGAACCCCATAAAAAGTTACTGTATGTATAGAGCGGCATACATTTTTAGGAGCTCAAAAGCTGCAAGATTTGTACACAATTAGTCTGCTACCTAGTATGTGGTGCAATACCTGTTTGGAGCAGGAGAGCTGAGCTGATCTGCGGTAGTGTGGAGATCAGGACAGGCTTAGCTTCTTTCTCTGGTCCTCTCTCTTTGGTGTTCAGCGCCTCCAGCCGTAGTGGGTTCCAGGGTATCCAGAAATCAGCCCTCACTACTGCACTCTTTCCCCCTCAGCCCAAGGACTGACACAGACTGTCAGACTGACTGGGGTATATTAGCACAAGATCTTTATTGTGTGGCACTCACTGCAGTTCTTCCTCACAGCGGTGCATGGTATCAGAGGTTCCCTTCCTCTGGATGGTGAAAGCCCTGATCTTTCAGGCCTATGTGGCTGAGCCTGATGTTCCCCCAGCTCAGAGGCTGAGGGTGAGCACGCTCATTTTGCCATAGGAGAGACTGATAGCTCTTTATTCCTCTCCTCACTAGAGCAGGAAGCAGACTGAAGACTCAGGGGGCTATGCACTAAGCTGTGATAAGTCGTTTTAAGAGCGCAAAGTGCTCTTAGAACGGGATGTTCCGCCGAGCGCGATTCACAGAGCCGCGCAAACAGGCACTTTGCAATCTAAAACTGACTTTTTTCAGGACATTTTTCAAAGTCCAACTTTGCTTGTACGATCAGCTGTTTGCGCTGAGTCCTGCCCTTCTGCGGGATTCACTAAGCTATGCAAACTTATCGTACTTGAAAGTTGCGCTGAACAAAGCTCACCAGCTAAAGGCAGGTGATAAAAAAAGCTGGATTTTGAAAAATTTCTTTGCTTACATTTTTGCAGGCACAACACCCATACAACAGGCCGGTGGGTGTCCCCGGCTGACCCCATGGGGGTCCCCGGCTGACCCCGCGGGGCTCCGGGGGTCCCGTGGTTGTCCATGGCTGACTAAGCAGGGGCCGGGTATCTCACGGGTGTCCCCGGCTGATCAAGCAGGGGTTCCCGCGGGAGTCCAGGGGTCTCCGCGGGCCTGCGGTACCAATGTTGTGCCTCCAAAAAAATAAACAATATTTCTAACTAAATACACCCCCCTCCCCCCGGCCCCTAACACATACAATACAGTAATGGGCAAAATTACTATTATCCACATATGGATAATAATGCATTTGCCCATTTTAAATACATTAATCACAATAAATACAGTAAATACATATTACACTTACCTTTTCCAGGCACCTACGATGAAGGCCGTCTTCATCCTGCCCATGTCCCTCCAGTGCTGCAAAACATACAAAACACTCAAAATAGCCAATGTAATGTCCCCTAACCCCTTAATCACCTTAGCGGTCATTAACCGCTATAGTCATTAAGGGGTTAACCCACCCTCACCCACCACTCAGGAGGCCTATACACCCTCCCCCACTACCCACCCCATGAGGCCTAACCACCCACTACCCACAAGGAGTCCTACCCAACCTGGCTTGGGGACAATATCCACTTCCCCCACCCCGTTAACCACAATAAACATCACTATATTAAATAAACACTACATAACCCACCCCCTGTGCCCCCCATAAATACCTGATTTATTCTTTTACATACAGGGTTAATACCCCAGGCCCACGGGAGTCCCCGGTGGCCCTGACGGGTGTCCGTAAGCCTCACAGTGGCCCAGGAAAAAGGTTTCAAACAGAGTCTGGAGGCCTACGGGTGGTCCCCACCAGGCGCCGTGGTCCACCAGGTAGTCTCCGCGGGTCACCGTGGGCCACAATGGGGTCTCCACCAGTAGGCCTTCAGGTGTCTGGGGGGCCCCGCGTCAGACCCACAGGTGTCTGAGGGGCCTCGGGTGGTTCCCACGGGGGTCTGGTGGCCCTCTGGTGGTCCCTACGGGTCCATGGTGCCCCCACAGATGTGGGGCCACCGTTTCATCCCCGCAGGTGTACCCCGTGAGTTCACCAGCCTGGTACCCGTGGGCGTCCGAGGAGACCTGAGGTGGTCTCCAGAGGTCCCCGCAGACCTAAGGAACCAACCCTGTATGTAAAAAAATAAACCTGTCCTATACATTTAAATACATAAATACCCCCCCCCCCCCCTCACACACACACACACACACACACACATACAGTACAGTAATGTGCAAAATAACTATTATCCAGATATGGATAATAGATTATTTGCCCATTATGAAACACATAAAACAGCATAAATAAAGTAAATAAATAGAGTTCTACTTACCCTCTGGCAATGAGATGGGCAGTCCGGTCATCAAATGTCCTCTGTTGGCACAAAAAACATTGCAAATATTTTCAAAGGCCAGTTAACCCCTTAATCACCTTAGCGGTTAATAACCGCTATAGTAATTAAGGGGTTACCCTGCACAGATACCAACCCTTCACCCATTCATTTGTACAGTGGGTATAATATATATATATATATCTGATATACCGGATGTGAACCGGAAGTGACGTCACACAGCAAATGGGCTCTGAGTATGCTGCATGCTGTATGATAGACTGCCAGGCTCATGGCTTGAAGACACTCACACATAGCGCAAGTGCGCCACCTATGGTGCCTGTCTGCCAGTGAGCCTACACCACACACACAGCAGGCTGCATGATGGAATACTGAGTCATAGCTGAATGACATTCACCCTCTAATTGATGTAAAACATACATTTAGTACATTTATATTGTTATTATCACAATTCATAATTAGAACAATTTGCTTGATCAGAGCATACTCAGTTGCACTTTAAAATTATCAAGTATATATAAATGCAATTGTATGGGATAGAATAACAAGACCAGCAAGACATTGCATAATTCTGTAGATGTCAGATTGAATAGATTGACATGAATCTACAGATAAAAGTCTAAAAAATGCCATAAATGTTACTCTAATTTTATATGGTGTAGTATATATACATTCACCAATTGTTTATAAAAAATATACTTTAAAATTAAAAAATTCTTATATGTTAGCATTTACATGATATGCAATCCAAAATATAATGAATTATATTCTAAAAAACGATAATACAAACAAGAATACACAGGTGAAACTTATATCTAGCAAAGACAAAAAATATATGAGAATTCATAAAAATTCATAAAAATTCATTTAGACTGTCCACTTATATCAATTATATTGACAATTATAGTTTGAAGTTCAGAAGGAGGAAGGATTGGGAAAACTATATGCACTGAGGATTGGGGGTGGGATGGGATGGTGAGGAAGGGATGGGGGTGAGTGGAAGGGGGGGGGGTGGATTGGGAACTTGCAGCAGTGGATGGGGAATGAAAAGAGGGGGTGGGGGCAAGAGAAAAAAGCAGAGAGTATAACAAAGAAAACATGGCCATCTCACTGTGGGAGTTGTGGTTTAATTTTTTATACATTTTTTATCACTAGATTGATGGTATAGTCACTGCACTGTATATATTTATACATTTAAACTTTATAGGTAGTTAGGTAGTAGCGCACAGTTTTGTTTTTTAAGTAGTGATTGCCTGCTAGATAGCTTCACCCTGTTGAAAGAGTCAGATATCAGGTCAGGGTAATAACCTTTCAGCAAAAACTTGTCACTCAACTCTTTGGATTGACAAGCAAAGTCACTATCCCTGGAACAGTTCCTTTTGAGACGATGAAACTGTCCCGGGGGAATGCTCTTCAACCACTGTGCATGATGGTT